>PVKN010001370.1:0-53118 GCA_004027915.1 Capromys pilorides
CTCTCCACCCACCCGCGCTGACTGCCCCTGCTATTTGAACGGATCAAACATTAGTCTTCAAAAGCTCCAACTCCCCAATCCTTGGGGTCCCATTTTAGCTATTTTCTATACTGACAGTTGGAGTTTCTCTGCAGCGGTAGAGTGACATCGCGTTCTCTTTCCACCTGTCTGCTAAGATTTTCTCCATTTTCTTCGGGAGTTTTCTGTGGAATTCAGTTGCTTGTCTTTGTCAACTACGAGAGGAGCAGGGGGTTGGGAGGATCGGGCACTTGGGGAAGTGCTGTCATTTGCTAAGCCCTGCACTTTTAAAGTGATTAGCCAATGCTTTAGGAACTTCTCAGTGACTGGAGTGTGGAACCAAATAAAAAACCACAGAGATATTTGCAGCCTAAATGTTCTTTAAGTCGCTGCGTTATTACCACAGCCCCTCGGAGGCTTCCCCTTTTTGCTGACTGCACGTTGTCACCACTTCCTAAATAGCTGGCCTTATTAAAACACTATGGGCCTTTGTAAAGCATATCTCAAGCCCTGAATCATCTAGCCACCGTCTTGGAAGCAGAAGACCCAGGCTTGTTCCTACAAAATCCTAGCTCGAGTTTCAACTCCTAAAGTGAAGCAAGCAAATTGGAGGGGGAGTGTGGGGTGGGCTTCATGTACCCCCTGCCACAGTCCCCAGGAGCATCCAGAGCGGGGCTTGGGGACAAGGTGGCGAGATTGAGACACCCTCAGAATGATCTCAGGAGAGCTCAGGGCTCAGGCAACGAAAAGGTTTGGAAGACAGAGGCGCCCCGAGCACCGACCTCTCTGTCAACCTCTGCACTCTGCTCTTCTTTCCATTTTTAGGTTTTTTTCCACCATTCCCGTAAAACCTCATCATCCCGGGCAAGAGTGGAGCAGCGGCTTCCCCTGGGCCAGCTGTGCTCTTGTGCCACTAACTACTTTCGCTGACCTGCTAACAGAGACGCGGCCTCAATGCCCAGACAGACCTGTCCTACCTCCTGGCCGTGGATGGGAGATGCTGCAGGCTGGGGGATGCTCCTTCCCTGGGGCCTGGACCCACTGCACTGTCCTGTCCCCTGGACAAAGCATCCTCAGAGGGCAGAGAGGGGGTGCGGGGCCTCAGCCTCTGTGGCAGAGTGAGTGCTTTGCAGTAGGGCTTTGGTCTATATGCTATGTCTTGGTCCCAGCAGCCAAGCGGAGTGAACCACGGGTTGCTAAGAAACAGCTCCAAGCACTTCTCTCAAAGGCAGGTGCCATAGAGCAGAGACCCCAGCAGGGCCCTTTTGCCCAGTACTGGCGTAGGTCTCAGCTCCGCATTGCGCTTGTTTAAATCCTCACGTCCTCTGGCGGCCATCCGCCCCGGGTATTCTAGAAGGGCCGCAAGTCCACCATTTCCTGCAATTCATCAAAACCGAGTTTCTAAATGGTTTTGACTTCCTTCAGAAATATCATCATACATCATCGTCAGGGGGTCCCCAGAGCCTGCCGTCCCCAGGACAGCTGGGTCACCTCTCAGAGCCTTCCCTTTCACCAGAGGAAGCCGTAGGCTGCAGCGACCTCTGATGAGGCCTGTCTAATCGAAGAGGGATGACTCTTTGCGATCCAAATGGCAGCTAGGTTGAATGGGCTTATCTCCCTCAAGAGCTCAAGCAAGAAAACACAAAAAAAGCCCCCCCCCAAAAAAATGCAGTGAGTATTCGAAAATTGTCTGGTGTGACAGAGAAGAAACAAGGCTGCCTGGGCTGGAAACAGGAAATGATAAAGAGCATGCAGGGAAGGGGACGGGAGAGAGTTCTGTGCTGGGAGGAACTCGGGCCCAGGGTCCCGTGGGGCCTTCCCGTGCCCAGGTGCCTTGAAGCGTGGCTCCCCGTGCCATGCTCTGGGGAGCGTAACAGCAAACCCCACTAAAGTCTGCCTAGGACCCGGCATCTCTGTCTCCTCTGAGGCCAGAGATGGATGTAAGGCAAAGCGGGTACTGTACGAAAGAGACGGCTTCTCTCGTGGCCACAGCCACGGCCCACCCCACGGCCTTGTTCTAGGACCTCCCAGTGCCCCTGAGGCTGCCCTGGAGAAGCAAACTATTAAAGTGCCCGTGGGACCCATAGGCCGAAATCCCGGTGATCCCAGGCCAAGACCCACCGGCAGCTCCTTCACTCCTTTACCCGTGCATTGCACGTTTCTCGGACACTCGTCGCCATTCCCTGTTTCTCTTGGGTGTGAGGTCAGAGGTCACGCTCACCCGTGGCAGGTGCTCCTCTAATGCGTCCTCTGTGTGGTCACGGGCAGTGCTGAGGTCCGGCAGGGAGGCTCGGCTGGGCGCTCCTTGCCGTCTAGTTGGAAGATGCAACGCAGAGGAAGTAACCACTTCTTCACCAGTGGAGCATCCTGGGAAACACTAGCTAGGAAAGAAGAGGCCGCTGGGAAATCTACGCTCTGCTTCATTTTCATGTACAACCCCAAGGCCATGGCCCTCGATTCGGGGAATTGGAGGCGACTTTGGATGCCTTGTAGTTTCCCGCCCTGGAAGAGTTCTTCTGCAGTTATAGGTCTTCTTTTCACACTATGTACAAATTGGCACGTTAAATATGCTTAATCTCACGTTGCTAAATTCATAGCTCAAGTCAAATTGGGCGGGTACCGAATGCACTTGACCATACTGTAATTGATCATAATTATACTGACTGAAGTTTACACTTCCGAAGGGAACGCAGCAGGACACAGCGATGCACGCGCCCCATTGTTTTCTGCTAACATAAACTGTGGAAAATTTTAGGCACCAGCGAGAACCGATATTCTTCCTTATGAAAATCCGAGAGCTCTATGAAAATGAGGTCCCTTGTGCCACTTCTGCTGGCTCTCCAATTGCGCTTTTCAAAGTTGCCTTGTTTCCTGTTTCCCTAGTTCCGTGCCATTTCAAAATCGTACAGATTGATCCACATCCTGGTTATTTCGTAGCAGAATTGAAAACATGAGTGGCATGGAGAGAGAGATTGAAAGCCTATCATTTATTCTTGTGCAGTGGAGCTTCTTCCTGGCTGAACTTCCCTTGTTCGTGGGTCCCGCTGCCAGGACTGCTAGGTCTGGTCCCCAGGGTCCTGTAACTGTGGGAAGGGATCCCTGGCCACCACCAGACGCTTGGAGCGAAACCTCCTGATGCATCAGAAAGTGAGCTCTGACTTGCTTAGTCCTGGGCTAGGAAAGGGGAAGCTGCCCTCAAGTAAACCAATTCCCAAAAGCACCGCACCCTCTCCTCCCAGCAGGGGGGCCCCAGGCCCCTGGACGTGTCCACACAAGGTGCCACACTCTGCTGGCCTTTGGGGGGGCCTTGCTTCGATAGGCAAGAAGACAGTTGTGAGAGGGTGGGCCCAGCCAAGACAGAACTCCGATGGGACCCACCATGGGCCGCCGGGCTAGCCAAGGGAGCAGAGCGGGTGCGCGATTCCCGGCCTGTGCTCTGCCGGCTGGATCTCGCTGGCCCGGCTGAGTACAACCAAGGTCCTAACAATCAGTTCCATCCAGTCTATGAGCCACCTACCAACCTCCCTGCTGGCAAAGCCTTACCACCTTCCTCTTAAGATGCCCCCAGGCTGAACTTAAAAGCAAAAAGCACCCATTTCCCCCGCTCACACCAAGTCCCTTTCTCCTCCGCCCACAGCAGGGTGAGGCTTCACTGTAAAGGCTGCCCACAGAGGCCCGTGGGGCTTGGGCTCTTTCCCCTTCTGCTCCCCTGGAGGAGTCGCGGGTTGGCCCTGGCCTCATGGCCGCTTTACAGAGGCCCTGTTCATGCTGCAGCAGGCGACTGGCACCTTGTGTCTTCCCCAGTAGCCTCCCAGCTTCCGGCTGTTGATGCCCAGGGCTCAGTGCTGAGCTGGGTCATGGGCTGAG
Source organism: Capromys pilorides (assembly GCA_004027915.1). Lineage (NCBI taxonomy): Eukaryota > Metazoa > Chordata > Mammalia > Rodentia > Capromyidae > Capromys > Capromys pilorides. The sequence goes on from PVKN010001370.1 coordinate 3,886, forward strand.
GGGCAGGTACTGGGCCTGCTGTGGCCGGCCTTGAGGAGCATCCTCACCCCTTCACACCCTGAGGCCGGGGTACTGCACACCCCAAATCACGGGTGCTGGTGGAGAGGCTTACCCTCTTCCACCATAGGAGTGCACTGCCAGGCAGATGGACATTCCATCACTGAGGGAACATACACAACCCCAGATGAATGGCGTGCACGCCTGTAGCTCCAGCCCTCGGGGGTCTGAGGCAGCAGGATCCCACAGGTTTGAGGCCAGCCTGGACTACGAAGTGAGCTCAAGGACAACCTAAACTGTGAGACCCTGTCTCAAAATAAAAGACCAGGGTTACAACTGCCCTCCTCTCCTGGGTCTGTGCTGAATGCCCCCAAAGCCACTCGAGACCGGGATCTCGGCGATTCCTGCTCAGACACCAAAGAGGTGGGGTCCAGGTGCTCAGAGCTCTGCAGAGGGGCCCTGCTCTTCTGAGTCCCTGCGAAGGGCTCTGGGTGCTGGGTCCTGGAGTGAACGCGCACGCTAGGTGTGAGGCTGGGGAGCCGGGCTGGGAAGCCAGGCTGCGGCCAGCAGGAAAAGCCGCTTCCTCCTCCACAGCCCGCCCCACTTCTTGTCTTGTCACCTTCTATCTCCACTCCCTTGTCCTCGCTGTAGATCTGCAGGTGCGGGAGACGGACAGCTGGGACAGGCGCGCGCGGCCTGGCCCCAGGGATACTCGGCTTCCTGCGTTTTCGGTGATTGAGGCCTGACTGAGCCACGTGCCTTCTTTCCTTTTTTTTACGGAAGCAGTTCTACTTCCCATTTCCTCACTGGACGCATCATCTTGATTTATAACCCAGCCATCCTGCGTAGCAGGAAGTCCGAAACAAAGCGGACGCCCCTGCCCAGAGCTGCTCTTCCCCTTCCACTGAGGTCTTTGTAGAACACGCTTCGGCCTTCGTGAAAATGCAGGAGCCAGGTGAGCCCTGCCGACCCGACCCTGGAACCCCAGCCCACCCGGAGCGGGGCCCCTGCCTAGCCACTTCCACCTCCGCAGCGCAGCCTACGTCGTCGTTCGCCCCTGTGCACCTGCGCAGGGGCTGATGAGGGCGGGGCCTGCGGCTTTGCCTCTGGCCTCCGGCGGTGGCTGACGCCTCCCCTCGGGCTGCTCAGTAGCTGCTGCCCAAAGACCATGAGGACAGCTGCGCTCCTGACCCCTCGTGCTGAAGGAGCAGGCCGAGTTGGCACCTCCTGCCCTTAGCTTCTTCAGGTGAACCTCTGCCCTGGGGATCGCAGGAGGCCTGCAGATGGGAGAGTTGGGTTTGTGACCTGTGACGGTGCGAGGGGTGGTGTCCACAGGGCCAGCGGGGCCTGAGGCCACTGGCGACCCCCAAGAGGCCCCTGCAGCACAGCAGGCCCTCGATCACCATGGGGACAATGGCTCACTGCACACGAGTGACAGTGACACCAGGTCTGTGCCCCGTGCTGCGTGGCTTCAGGGTCACGCAGAGCCCACAGAAGGCAGAGCGGTGTGCGGTCCACGCCACTACAGCAAAGGCTTTGTTTAATGCAAGAAACTGGTTTCCCGGGCTTCACAACCACCACAGCGCCTGGGCCCCAGCGCTGTGCGCAGCTCCGAGCCCAGGCAGGTGCTGGGCCGGGGCTGGGCTGATGCCGCTGCCAGCCAGCCCGCCAGCCTCCCCAGGGCCTCTTCCTAAGCCAAGTGGCTCTGTGCATCCTCCTCATCCTCAGGAGGGCCTGGCCTTCTACTGGAAGCCACTTCACTCGGTGGCCGGACAAATCCAGGACAGGAACTGAACCCGGACCTCCGAGAAGCCGCACGTGATTCTTTGCATACTGGTTACTTTTCTCTTGTTGCTGGGACAAAACCTGACCTGGCCATCGCCAGCCATTGCACAAAATGTCTTCAGCCCTCTGTTCTGGGGGCAGCTGTTCTCGGACTGTCCCGAGGTTTCCTAACTAAAAGCAACTACTTGTTAGGGAGGAGCCCATTTCCTTCGCGGCCAGTCAGAGAAGCTGAAAAGTTCTCCCTGAAGAAGGTGATTGTTTTGTGACTTCTCTGGGTGTTGAGACAAAATGCCCGGCAGCTACAAGTTAGGGGAAGACAGGGTCATGGAGCCCACAGCGTGCAGGCCATGGTAGCCGGCCTCACGGCAAGGCAGCAGCAGGGGAGAAGCAGCAGCAAGCAGTAAACCCCGAGCACTGGCCAGCCGGCTTTCCGTCCCGTAGGGTGGGAACACTTACACCCAGCGAGGTCTCCCCATTATCCACACCCAGAGCCACGCCAGTCCAGTTAGTGGACTCATTTAGTGGCCACATGCCCGTGATCCCAGCCACTTCCTCTAGACATAGCCATGGCAGGAATGACAGCGTCTCCGCTGCCCTGAGAGAAGCCAAGTGAGCCACGAACCATGCTGCTGAGTTCAGTGGAGTCCGTGGTGTGACACACCGCCTGGAAGACGCCTCCAGGAAAAGTCAAAGCGTATTTCTCTCTCAAGATTCACACTGTACAAAGAGTTTGGTGAACACAAGTTCTGTGTCCATGTTCACGACTACCAGGCTCGATAACAAGAATGATGTCTACACAGCCTATGGAGATATGGCTGACTGAGAGATGCCTCCAGCTGCCCCGCTGACGCTGCTAGGAAAGCCGAAGGGGGAAGTGGTTTATAATGTCCATGTTTCATTTCAATACGTAGCAGCTAGAGCACCTTCCAGCTTTTTCTTTTAGTCCAGGGCTCTTTAAACGTGTTCCTTCACAGCCACACAGGCATACTGCGGTCTATGCCAGAAAAAGAAAATGTGTTTGGGCCACATGAGCCTCTATTTCACTCCCTCTGTTTTCAGCCCTGGTCGCAATGCACAGCGCTGACATCCGTCATGCGGATGGGGTGCAGGTACGTGACCCAAGCCTCGGGAATAGGCCACAGAGCCGGTCAGCCCCCCAGTGCATTTGCCCCTTGGGAATGTCACCCAGGAGACACTGTCTGCCTCGCTCCTGCCGTGGCCTTATTTCGCTGTTGTTGTGAGGAAGAGCTACATGGTCTCTAGGCAGGTGTTCTGGGCTCGGGGGCATGTCCCCCACCCCTGCAGTGCAGCAGGGCCAGTTTTGTCAGCTGGTGATTCATGGGCAGAATCCAGAACAGCCACGGGCCCAGGAGCCTCCCAGTCGCCGTGGCTCGCCGCCCTTCCCAGTCCTGCTTCTCCTCTGTGGTCATCACAGAAAGGCCGTTGACACGTGCACTCCAAAGAAAAATCGCAACTTACAACTTCTGCTGATTTGCAGGTGATCAATTCCCACAGCAAAGCCAATCCCAGGTTGCCAACCAGGAAAGGAGTGGCAGAAGGCCCGAATATTTATCCCTGTTTGCCTGCATCCATCCAAACTGCCTCTGGCACATTGGAAACACTTTTGTCAGTATTAAACTACACGTGATGATGTACCGTATATGTGTATGGCTGAAAATCAAAATGTTGTAATATTTCTAAAGATAATCTATGAGGTTGTGGCTTAGCCCCTTGCACTGAGGAGTGGCTGACATGAGGTTCCTGCTGGTGACACAGGCCATCTAAGTCACCTCACAGTCACAGAGGCTAGCCCTACAGAGACGATGTTCTTGCTCTGTGAGAAGTGCAGAGATCCCGGAGTTGCTTTCTTTCCCGGACACCTACAATCCCTCAGGAAGGCCAGCTGGACTCCTGAATCTGTCACACAATGGAGCACAAGCTGCGCTATCAGAAGAACTCAGTTTTTCCCTGGAAAGGAAGATGCACCACCTAAACCTAAGAGGAGCAAGTGGATCCCTCCCCAAGAGTCTCAGGCCAACCCAGGCTCAAGCGGGCCTACGATTCCTTCTTTATTGTAAAGGCTCTGAGTTCAATCTTCAGTACCACCAGTGAATTTTTAAAACATGAAAGTAGAACATTTGTTCATAGTTTAAGTTATAAAAGGAGAAAGGAAGATTTACAAACAGCCATAAAATTTTTATCCAAGTCTTCCCGGAGACGAGGTGGTGATCCCACCATGGGGTGACTGCTAATCGCGGTGCGGAGCCCCCCTCTCCCTACTTCCAACATCAAAGTCATATTTCTTTCTCTGTTCCTAGAGTTGAGCTTAAAATATCTTGTGACTAGGTCAACACAAGATTAAGTTTAATAATCTCCAAATGTTGCAAGGAATTCCTATCTCAACCTCCCTGAATTCCACCTCACCGTAAGCTAGGCTGGCTCACGGTAACTGCTAGAGCTCTGCGTGGGCAGGTGCGGTGAAGCGGCAGGGGACAGGATCATGATGGCGCAGAAGCGCAGCTGCTCTCTCCATGTAACTTCCTAAGAAATCTTCCTGACGCTGTTCGCTTCTGTCCTAGACAGAGGACAGCGCTTCCTCTAGCAACAGAGGACTGGCAGGGACCAGCAGAACGAAAACCCAGGGCCCAGAAGCAAAAGCACATCCTGGAGACGCTGCTAGGGAGGATGACATTTATACCAGAGGGGAAGGGAAAGCTTGGTCCAGAGCGCCCCCACCAAGGGGGATGGTGGCGTAGAGGAAAGAAAAGGATAAAGAAAATAGAAAAGCAAACCAAGTTCACATGAATCGTGTGCCTTCTGCAAAACTTGGGACTCCAAGACAGCAGCTGCAGAAGAGAATCTTGGCATAATCACCAGCGAAGCAGAGGCCCTGATGATAAGAGGCCTCGTGCAGCCCTGAGGGCAGAGCGGGCACCCTGGCACCCTGGGCTCACCTCGCCGTGGGGTGGGAAAGGGCTGAGTGCGAGGCTGCATGGTGAGCCGTGAACATTTCACACTTGCACAAGCATCAGGAAAGTGAGAGGAGCAGGACTTGGCAGCTGCAAGAGACAGGCCCCGCAGGCCCCTCCAGGAGGTGCCGGGCAGGGGACTGCAGGATCTGTCTTCTACAGCCAGGAGGCCCCAAGACACGACCTGCATACTACCAGCCCCTGGCCTCTCACAGGCCTCCTCAGAGAAGAGTGAGAGTCCTGCCAGGCAGGAGAGCTGAGCTCCTCCTCTCTGCCAGGGTTTCCTGACAAAACAAGAGAGCAGGAGTGAGGCCAACCCTTTCTGGTCATGAGCTCCCAGGAGACCACCACCCGCCCTGAAGTGGAAGCCACAGCGTCCACAGGGAGGAGGCAACCTCACTTGGAGAGGCTAAGCAGCCCCTCAGTAAGTCGTAGGCGGGATTTGAACCCACGTCTGCCTAAAGCCCAAGCCCGAGTCTGTTGGTCAGCCCTTGTCTCCCCAACCTATCTCCATTCACTTTCCAGAGCCATGTCTCCTCCACTACCCAGTTCTACCCCCATGGGCCTGTGAGGTCCAGGACAGGCATCCTAACCCCCCTATGGGTGGTTGAGGATGCCAAGCTGCAGGACCCCAAAGAGCCTGGTCCATGGTCAGGCTCTGGTAGAGCTGGGGTGACAGCTGAGGGTCTCCTGCTGTGTGACACGGCTCTTTCAGGTCAATAGCTCCCTGGGGAGAGTGGACCTGGATGTAACTATACCCAGGGAAAGCACTGAGACACAGCCAAGCTGTGAGGTATCTTTACCCAACGCCCCCTGGCCATATGACACACGTGTTCTCTGCCACTTCTGAAACGGTCATTGCTTAAGGGTCAGCAGAGGTGCTGGAAAATGACTTTCTTTCTAAGTAACGAAAGGCCATGTTGCTGCCTTCCAATCACTGGTGTGCTTCAGGGTTTCTGTCTCATCAGACATGGGCTCTTCTTCCCTCTCCCCATTGTCCTGCCCCAGTGCAGTCCCTCAGGGGCCGCCTGGAACTCCCCACGTGTCCTCTGCCCGCAGTACCCCTGTGGAGCTCACCTGCCAGCAGGCAGTATCCCTCCCACAGCATCACTTCCTGGGCCTTTCTCCCACAAGCCTCCAGCTTCCACTGGAAGTCAGATTCCTTGGCAGAGTATTCGGGCCCTCCCGGACCTCCTCATCCTCATCCCGGCTCTGTCCTATGCCTTGTCTGCAGACACCCCCAGCAGCTGTTCACTAAGCTCAAGTCACTGAGCTGACGAGGGTGACATGTGTCCTAAGAGGCCCTGCCCTCCTCCCTCCAATCCCCACAGACCTTCTGAGACTTGCAGAGAACCTCGCTTCCTACAGAAAGGAGGAGCCCAGCTCTCCGCTGCTGGGTGCTCTGGGAGACGCCCTCGCCCTCCCCTCTCCTGTCACCAGTAACAAGGCTGTCCCAGGGTCTAAGCCATGTGGTCCTTACGGCCCGTTTTCCGAAGGCCAAAGTCCAGCTCAGCTACATCTCCCTTACAAAGAAGAACAAGCGGGTCACGGCACGCATCTGGTTGCTCGCTCATGTAGATGATCCGCTCGAGGAGAGCATCGCCAAGGCAGTTCCATCAGTTGTTTTGCCAGTGGCATCCCAGGAGAGGCCCCAGCGTCCGGTCACTAAAGCTGCAGCCCACAATTCGTGACCACATGGTGGGCCCTTGTGTTATGGTTTATGTCTAGGTGTCCCCCAAAGCCTCATGCAGTCATGGGGCAGCTTCTGGCGTGTGTGATTAACTTGTGATCCAATGCCAGGATTACGGCGTGAGTGCTACAGCTGCCCTGGGGTGATAATCTGCATGCAGCCTAATGAGGTGGGGGGAGGCCTGCTGGCGGTGCAGCCACTGCTCCCTTTGCTCTTGCTGTTTTGCTGTTTTCTTCCGCCAGGCACAGCTGCCCTCTGCTGTGTGCCACCCCGCCTTGGAGCCAGCTGAGTGCAGCCTGAAAACTTCAGCCTGTGAGCTAAATAAACCTTTCCTCCCTTAATTTGGGGTGTCAGATATTTTGTCCCAACAATGAGAGAACAGTAACTGAGACGTCTCCATACATATGTGTCTATATCAGAACAGAAGATGGGCCCAGTCCTCAGTGCCTAGAAACTCCAAGGTACTGGAAAGGCAATGGTGTGTTACACTTGTTACGGTGAACATCTTTCGGTGTGTTAAACATATCCAGTTTATGTGCAGGCCACGCCCCTGGGGTGCGCTGAGACAATGAGACTGGGCATGGTGCTGCACACCTGTAATCCCAGCACTTGGGAGGCTGAAAGCAGGAGGATCACTGCAAGTCTGATCTGTGTGTGAGAACCTGTGGACCCTGTCCTAAATACATAAAAAGTTCATAAATAAAAATCTGATTTATAACCGCGGCATTGCATTCTAATTTCAAGGTGGTTACTGAGTGTGGAAAAACAAGGTCACTGATTCAGCTGCAGATAACGTGAGAAGAGAACCTGGCCACAAGGTCGGCCTCCCGGGACTGGGGTTCACAGCATCTGGTTCCTGAGCAGGGGAGTCCCTCTCCACAGCAACAGCCCGACAGTCAGTCCATGACCACAGGAGTGGGAAGAGCGCACGGGATCTTCTCCAACCAAGACTGCACCCTGGCAAGTGCATGTGTGATCACCCCATACCTCAGACACTAGAGCTCTTCAAATTCTCAAATACACATAATTTTTTACAATAATTGAAAGCCAGAGATTATGGGTTTTAGGGTGATTATTTGCTAAGGACGAGGCACTACTGTATGTTCCTCTCCACGATGGACCTGTATGTCATGCAGGCTGCTTCCAGGACACCAGTACCCTAGTGCGGGTGGCCTCGCTGTGAGCCTGGACTGGCGACAGCTGGGTAACTGTCTGTCGGTCACGTGTCAGCTCATACCATGATGATGCAGTCAATGTGGCAAATGCTTTTGTAGAAGACAGACTGATGCCCTCTGCTGCCAGGAAGAAGATGCCCACATAGACTCCTAGAACTTGCAGAGATGCCACCTGGCGTGCCAAGGTCCAGGGAAGGACCAGGGATTGGGACGATTGCCCTGCATCCCTGGGTGGACCCGACACACCCACAGGGCCCTGCTGCTCAGAAGAAGGAGCTCACACCCGGGGAGGGTTGCCTCTGCAAGCAGAGGCTGCAGGGACAGAGCAGCGACACTGCGCTGCTGGCTCTGAGGACACTAACAGTGACCAGGAGCCACCACTTCCTGCAGCTGAAGGAGCCAGGAGAGCGCAGCCTGCTCCCAGCCCTGCCCCGCCCAGGCCTCGGCCCCAACACTGGTCTCCTTGCCTGACCTCAGGACTACAGAAGAACAGACGAGCAATGTGCACTGGTGGTGCGGTAGAGTAGCAGGAGGAAAAGGCCACATGGCCTCAGGAATTGTCACAAAGGAGCAGCATGATGCTAGCGCTAGGCGTGAGCATGCAGCACCTGCCGGGCATGTTCTCGGCAGGAGCATTTCGCCCGGTGATCAGCGGGAGTTGGCCATAAGCACATGCCATACAGCTGGAAACCAATGGAGAGAGATGAGCAGGACGCCTGGGAAGGGGAGCAGTGTGTGTGAACTCGGCACAGCTTTCTGGAGGGGTGCGTGACCTCGCCACTCAACTCCCTCAGTTCTGGGCCCCTCTGAGGCGCAGTCCCTGCCCTCTTGTTTTCCCTCAGGGCGTGTTCTTTATTTGAATCTGCGACCTATGACCCCGCAGCGTGGCATCTTCTGTGTCTCTTCTGTGTCTCTGCGCCCACGAGCACAGAACCTGGCAGAGTGTCTGCATGGAACACTGGCAGTGGCGCTCCTGCACGTGAGCGACAGGAGCCGAAATCAACCTGGACCAGCAGAAAGCGGCCTGGGTCTGGGGCAGGGAAGACCCTGCTGGTGCTTCCTGAGGCCACGTGAGACCCTGAGGGCTCTGCCTCCCTCCAGACAGGCAGCAGCCACTGTGTGACAGAGGTGGCGGCCACAGTGCCCTGAAGGCTGCCCTCGTGCAGTAGATGTTTACCTTGCCTTGCTGGTCTTGTCCTGCCTGAGTCTCAGCTCACCCCAACTGTCACTGCAGCTGGCCCCATCTGCACTGTCACCCACACCTGGCTGGCTTGGTGTGCAGAGCCACTGTCACAGACAGGTGCTGGCCACCAGGGCCATATGCAGCTGGGAAGGAGAATTCCCTACATCCAGGAGAGGGGCTGAGCAGACAGAGTAGAGAGTGTTCCCTAAATTGTACTAGTGCCTGTTTGTGCCCCACGGGCACAGAGCTGCTTATTGTGACCACACTGCGGACAAGTGTCACTGCGTGCTCCAACTTCACAGCTCACCTCAAAAGGGTTTCGCTAAGGTCAGTGCTCCGGGAAGAGCTGTCCTGTGGAAAGAGGTCCGTGGAGAGTTCTCGGCAGTCTCCAGATGCAGCCACCGCTGCCCCGGGGGACCTTGGGATTCCGCAGCCCCCCTGAGCCGATTCTCTGGACTCAAATACTCTGTCCTGGGGCATAGGCTCCACCTGTGTGCACACAGGCGGCAAAGAGCGGGGAAGCCATTCAGCTCTGACCCAGCCACCTCACACTGCAGACTCCAACTGTTGGGGCAGAGGAGCATGTGGAGGGCAGAGACGACGGGGCACGGGTCCCACCTCGGCAGGCTGCGCGGCCACCTGGGAGCGAGCCTTCCAGAGCGCCATGCGTGGTCACAGAGTTCACAGAGGTGCCAAGCACAGAAGCATTCCTGAGAGGAAAAGAGTTCTGTGGAACGCGGCACAGGTTTTAAAATTATACTTCTGGGACGACTGAGAGAAGCCTGCAAGGAGAGGCCGTGGGCTGTCCTCTGGGGCCCCACTGCAGCATCATCTATCCCCAGGAGACAAGCGGTTCTGTGTGCCCCTGTCTGGACTCCAGGCCAGCCTGGTCCCTGGTGACCTCCTGTAGCCACCTGGAGCAAGACAAGCCCTCAGCCCAGGGACAAGTAACGAGTCTCCGAGCCCTCCAGCCACACCCTGACCAGCAGCAGAAATCCACGTCTGTGGGCTGGAGAACAGTCACACACAGAACAGATTCACAGGAAAGAGTGGAGCCAGAGGCCTCCCGAAGCTGATCTGCCCAAGAGGATAGATTCGGTCCCCTCAAAAGCAACTTCCCAGCCTGCAGCTTCCCAAGCTGTCCCCGGTCCCTGTCCTTGGCCATGATAACGGACACCAAGGCAAGGAATGAAGACCCTTGCTGGAAGGCGTCTGTCACAGGTCCTTCTGCTTCCAGCTAAGCAAGGTCTGAGGCGCCACCTTCGCCCCAGGATGTCACAAAGCACTGCGGCTGAAGCTCAAGCCTCGGTGGATGACAGATCAACAGCAAGGGCCCCGCTGGGCCCGGAGGCGCTCATTCCAGGACCTCGGGCCTCCTGCAGAGCCATCGCCAGCCTCCCTCACCTCACTTTTAAAATTGAGGCAGTACATCTACCTCGTAGGCTGACTGCAGATAATAAATGAGAAGATCGCGTCCTCAGCAAGGGGGCAGCACATAGACGCGAGGACCAGGAAGCGGTTTGCTTATTTTTTTGTCTATTTATTTCAGAAAACACTGCTGAGAGTGCCCCATAAAAAATGCATTCCGCAAACTTCAGTTGGCACAGACGTGGCTCCCTGGCTGTCCGTGTTGAGGACCGTGGCTGAGTCCCACAGCCTCCGGGACAGTCACAGCGAGTGCGCTGACCTTGCCCCTTGGGGTTCCCATTCTCACCTCCCTGCCTTCCCAGGCTGGATTATCATGCCAGGAAGTGACACGGCTAGTTCATGCTTCTACGGAGGGGGAGATGGGCGAAAGGTCAATGCCAAGACGTTAATGCTGTTTTGGAGACTGCAGAAGGCTTGTCCTACACATGACTCCAGCAGGGGGCTGTGAGGATAGCTCTAAGCACTGACTAGATCCCCCCACACACACACACCAGGTAACCAGCACCACCAGGGGAGAGAAGGTGTGTATTTCCCTTTAGTAACTGTCAATCAGCTCCTCTGTCATAAAACATGCGGAGCTACAGGGGGACGGGCATAATTTGGCTTATTGTTGGGGAGGGGGGTCAGTCTATGGTCAGCTGACACCCAGGCAGAAACTGTGCAGCAAAAGGGCTGGGCAAGAGACCAGGGCTCAGCCCGCAGCACCCAGAAAGCAGAGAGAGAGTAGATCCAGGAAGGGAGATGGACCCTTCCGGACCACCACCCAGGGACCCCCTCTCCCAGCCACACCTCCCTCCAACAATGGCTTCAGACATGCACCCATTCGTGGAGGAAGTCACCAACAGTTACACCTCAGGAGGTAATGACCCCCACAGTGCTACCTCCGAACACTGGAGGCTCTAGGGACAGGCTAGTTCTAAGCCCTAATGATAACCAGCATGGATCCCTTGGAGAGTAAGGTAGAAAGACAGACAGTGAGGAGTGACTTAGATAAAGGGCTGTAGAGGGAGTAGGAGGCTGGAGACAGACCTGGTTTTAACCATTGGAGGTAGAGTTAAAGGACCCCGTGCTTGAGGGAAGATGACGGCGGCGACCATGCTGGGAGAGTTGGTCCTTTAAGGTGTAGAACCTGAGGAGCTGAGGAGAAGCTGGCCTTGGGGTATCCTTCATCCCACAGTGTTTTATACCAATCCACAGGAGTGTTCCTCTGAGCACTTCTCAGAAACAGGAGAAGAAAATTCTCCACAAGAAAAATACCCTCCACAGCTCCCTGGTGAACCTCACAGACCAAGCAGAAATCTATCATTGTCAAAAACAGGTAAAATACAGCAAAGATAAGATGTGGTATTTGGCAAAATTGATTTGAGGAATGTCCATTGAGCAGGCATTGGCTTGGCTAGAATTCAGTGATAAGAAAGAGGCCTGGATAATTGAAGAGGTTCTCTTAGAAGCACACGCTATGGCAGTGAAAGTCCACGATGTGGTATCCAGGTCAAATTTATATATAGCTGACTCCGACTCTGGGTGAAGCTGGGGCCTAAAACACACCCACTACCTCAGCAGGGCCCCTCAGGTGCTCGAGAAGTACAGTGCCACCATTTTGTGAAGTTGGCTGAAGGAGGGCCCACCCCCTGGGCCACCAACAGCTCCCTCACTGAAGAGTGTGTTCGGCCACTTCCAACCAGACCACCCCTCACGGGGGTCCAGGCTCTCCAGTGTGTGTGCTCTGCCCTTTACTTTTTAAATACGAAATACGAATTTCAGACAAAAAAGCCTCATTGCCACCACTTCTCTGGCCCTCCCCGGGGCCAATGGAGTTCGGTGGCCTGTGAAGGAGCACTGTGCTTCCCTAGCTTTGTGGACCGCATTCAGGATAAGACGTGGCTGTTCTGGTTAGATGTGGCAGTGTGTGACACTCAGGCCACCATAGATGGGTTGGTGTTTCCTTGAAACTGGGTCTCTGGTCCCTTCTGACACAAAGGAAGACCCCCTCCTGCAGTCCCGTCTTCCATGGCCGTCTCACAGCCACCCTCCCCTGAGACCAGGCTGCCTGACAGAAGGCCACAGGGGCCCCCTGGCAATGCAAGCTCTGCATTTTGGAACCAGATTGTTGAGATCCAGGAAGAGCTGGAAGGGAGGCGGAGCCCGGCTTTCCCTCCACGCCCTCTCCACTGCCCTCTCCTCTTGCCTCCCACAATCTGGGCACATCTGGATGGCACAAGCGGCAATGAGGCTACAGTGGTCAGGCCACTGTGCAGTGGCTGTGAATCAGCGTGGATCAATGATATAGAAATCACTCCTCAGGAGGGGCCACTGATTTTCCGTGAAGACACAGCAGCTTGAGAGGGTGCCGCCCACCAGCCGCTGGACGCTGGTGCTGGAGCTCCTGACAGCCACGGGCAGTAAGCAGACCTGTCAAGCTCTCGCTTGAAACCATGCAGAGAAAGAAACTCAGATGAATCATAGTCTTCAATAGAGGAGCGTGAACTACGAAACTTCTAGAAAATCTCTGTGCCTTTAATTGAGGCAGAAGGTGGTTAGATAGTGATACCCCAACTATAAGGTAACAAAATAAAAAACTTAAGAACTTCCACTTCATCCCAAATTGAAGGTTTCATGCTTCAAAAATCACCATGAGGAGCCAGGGATCCCCCTCAGTAGCAAGCTTTGCTTCTGCTTGTGAAATCGGTGTCACATAATAAGCATCACTGGGGCTGTGGTTCCCAGAAGTGTGGCAAAAGTTAGGTTCATGAACTGAGGCGTCACTGCATTTCAAAATCATACGCTGATGAAGAACTATATCTGCAATACATAAAGACAGTTTTCAACTCACAAGAAGATTATCAAGCTAATTTTTAAAATGTAAAAATATTTGAATAGATATTTCATGAAGGAACATGTGCACTGCATAGATGGTTAATGACAGGGCACGAGAGAGACTGCTAAGCGCCGTTAATCATCTTTAGGGAATTAAGATGAAAACACTACCAGGGTGCACTTGCTGGAACTCTGCATCGGGGAACAGTCCCAAGTGTGACAATAATTTGTATGAAACTGGAAATTTGGGGCAGTTTCTTAAGCTGTCGAATCGATCCTTATGTGACCTAACAAACCCCCTCCTAGATATCCATCCAAGGGAATAAACTCTAATGTCCGCTCAGTGATTTATCCAGGAAATTCTGCGATAGCCCAAATTCGATACAACCTCGAGGACGTGTGATGTTCACATAGTCACTGAATCGAACAGGGGTCCCTGCCGAAAATGCATGCCCACTCAAACTTGTGGAGTGACTGTTCAGGAGCAGTCTCTTTGGATGTCACACCTGACCCCGGACGTGGGTCTTCTTACAGGAGTGAGACTTTGGACACAGAAACACACAGAGGGTAGACAGCTGCCCAAAGAAGAGTCAGGGATGGGAGACACCAGCGGGGCCCTACCAGTGCACACCACGGACTGCAGCCGACCACCAAGCCGCAGTGGCCCAGCCAGCACCTCAATTCCGGAGTTCCATCCCCCAGAACACAAGGCAGGCTTCTGTGAAGCCCACTTACTTGGTTTTGGCAGCCATGGAAGAAATGATCAACGTGCAAGCACACCATTCAGCATGGAGCAAACAGGCGAGCCCAGCAGCACAGCAATGAGCCTCCACGCCCTGGTGACTAGAGACGTCCTGCGAGCGTCTTTTTGAAGCTGCACACGATCTGATCCCTTTGAACGATGTCTCTACAAAAGGCAGAAACCCAGGAACTAAGAAGTGACACAGGACTGTGCAGCCTGGTGATGGCAGATGGACACTGAGGAACTTTCTGGAATGGCAGCTATTGGTCTCAAAGTGGATCATAACAATGGCTGTAAAACTATATCGGTTCATTGAAAACCATCATGGTTTATATTTTCAAAGTCAATGTTGTACAATATGAATTAGTCCTCAGTAAGACAGCGAGACGTGAGCTGCGCATGAATTTGGCTCCTTCTCTATTTTCTGTAACAACCAGAATACTATAGAATTTACTATTCTTGAGCTTTAGGTAAAATTCACTTCGCACTGGAACCTGAGGTTTTGCTGCCAGTGATACTGGGTAAGCGGCTGAGAACAGCGCCCGGGCGCATTCAGTTTCAAGTTTTCCTTCTTGTTTAACTTTGACATTTTGTTACTTAGGAGTTTAGAGAGTTTTTGTGTTTTGTTTTGGTTTGGTTTTCGCTCTCTCAGACTGCCTTCAGGGCAGGTCTGGTAAGACATGTGGAGCTGGGGATCAAACTGTGGTCCCCTGAGCCTCACTGGGTTTGCCTGAGCAGGCACTGAAATAACTGAGCTAACCCGCAAGCACCCCAAAAGTCGAGAAAGGTTTGTTTTTGTTAGTTAGGAGTTTATTCCTGTTGCTGTTCCAAACATCTGGTGCGTCCAGAAATGAAGCCGAGGACTTGCTCTGCGTCTTTCTCTTTGCCGGTTCTTTTCTCTCAGTTCATCTCCGAGATCTACTTCGCCGCTCTGCTCAGAGGTCCAACTGTTGGCTTCATCAGTCCCTTTTGGTCTCCTTTCCTTGGTTTCTACGTTGTCTTGATCCTTTCTTGCCTACTTTGGGGGGCGGGGGTCTCAGTGCTATGTCTTTAACTTCCTAAGCTGAAGAATCAGCTCGTTTACTCGTGATCTTTGTTGCTTCCATTCATCTTTCAAGCTGAGGGTTTGCCTGCCTCCTGCGCCCGCGCACAGGCTTTGACGTGCTGCTTTCATTTGTAACACATGGGCTATTCCGAAACACTTCACTTCTGAGTACAGAGCATATGTGTGTTTTTGTCATTTAAGTTTAATTTTATTGAATTATAGACAGAGAACGTAGTGAAGAAATAGATTTATTGCTTGGTTTTGTAAATATTTCATACATACTTGAAAATAATATCTATTCTCTCTTAGATTCAGAAATGTATGGATCTACATTGGCACATACTAGAATGAGTTCACTCATTACTTGTGTTCAGGTTTTTGATCCTGCTGGAGCCGATCTGTGGGCTTCTGAGAGGCCTGCGCAGGACCTCCAGCCACACTCACCCTCGTATCCACCTCTTCCTCAGTTTCTGCTCGTTGGTTCTTGAGATCCCTAGGTGTATGAGCGAAAATCACAGTGAGTGCGTGTCCCTCCCTCCTGCCTTCTACTCACTGTGTATATAACATTTATCTTTGTCACTTCTAAAATTCGAGCTTTCCGTTTTCTTTCATCTGTTTTTAAAATTTCTAACCCAAATTTTCAGCTCATATTTTCCATATGCCTTTTATGCTTCATTTTTACCTCTCTGTGTCTTTTATTTCTTTTGAATCAACTGACCCTTGCACCCTCAGATCAAATCGTCTCTTTTAATAGCTGTCTTCCCTATGGCAACACACAATTTTTTACATATCTGTTCTTTCACTTTCCATTTTCCATGACATACATTTTTGTGTCTTTTTCCCCTTCCTGCTTTTCACTGAATAGATTAACTTATTTGCTTTCCCGTTTTAAAGCTAGAGGTGGATTCTATTCTCATTTTTAGAGCAATTGTGCATAGCCCATGTACATAATTATGCATCCTCATGTATATCTTAAACATAGTGACGTCTAGAGACGGCCCTAAAATACACGACTGGCCCTGGCAGTGAAGCCGACCTGGGAGCACAGGCCGTGGCTTCTGCCGATGTTTGTGGACAGATGCTGCCGCCAGCTGCAAGCCCGGCTCCACGCGCTCCCGCTCCAAGCCCCTGCGGATCAGGCTGTGTCTGCCTCTTTCCATTACTGGGACAAAATCCCTGACAGCGGCTGCTGGCTGCTGGCTCGAGGTCTTCAGAGGGTTCCGTCCGTGGTCAGGAGCGTCCAGGTCAGGAGCGGCACAACAGCACAGCCCGGGGAAGGAAGGCCGCTCAGCGCAGGGCCACGGAGGATCCCGGCGAGCGGGGACGAGCCCGCGGCCTTCCACGCGCACCGCCACGCAGTGCAGGGCCCCGGACGCACCCCGCTGGCCAGGCGAGGTCCGATGACCTCGTCACCCATCAGGCGTTCCCTGTGCTCGGCGAGAGGAAGCTCTGTTCTCTGCACACCGAGCAGCCGTGCGTGACGTGCGCGCTCGTCCGCGGCTGTAGGCACCCGTGCCAGGGGCTGGCGCGCTCCACTGACCTCCACGCTTCTCGCTCCCTCGCTCCCGCCCTCCTCCCTTCCCTTTCCAATTTGTTTCCTTTTACTTCATGCTTTGGACACAGAGACCACGTTCACTGTGCGTAGCAGCTTCTATTTTTGGACGTTTTCTTGTCTACAGGAAATTTCAGATGGCGTTTTCCGTGGCTTCCACCCTGCGGATGCGGCTGTCGGAGCCCGGGGCGCCGTGCCAGGACTGCACAGCAGCGCGCTGAGAATGGCCCAGCCGGGCCTGTTATCGGATCTCCCAGGCTTTCCAATACACAAAACTGAATGGCGACAGGAATGTACTGAGAGCTGCTGGGTGGCTTGACAGCAGCGCCGCCCCACGCCCCACGCCCCACGCGCCACACGCCACGCCCCACGCCCCACGCCCCACACCGGGGTCTCAAGTTACCCTTAAACAAGGAAGTGCCAAATTTCATCATTTGAAGAACGACAGAGACAGAGAGAGAGAGAGAGAGAGAGAGAGAGAGAGAGAGAGAGAGAGAGACAAAGAGAACAAGAGACAGAGACCGACAGAGACAAAATAAAAGACGTGAAAATTCGCAGTTCTATCTGCTGTGCTTTGATAAACTCAAGGCCATCATCTTCAGGCAGAAATACCATTTTCCTATTGTTCTTTTTTTTTTTTTTAATGAGAAAAAGGATAAAACAGCAATGAAACAATTTCAAAACAGGTTAGTAGGACAGTTACGATAATTAATACATTACATATTGTTGACTTTGTAGTAGTTATTCAGCTGTTGTTCTTACTATAAGCACAATTGCCTAAAACCCCACCTACTTTCAGAATTTTTAGAATTTCTCAACTTATTTACTACCTTTGCTCCCCAAACTTCATCATAATTAACAGTGAAAATTTTATCTGTTTACTGTAAGATATTTAACTCTGCCCTGAGCAAGTATGACGTGCAAGTCTAAGGACCAATAGAGAAAGCCTGTTATTTTATTTTGTTTTGTTTTCTCTCCACCCCTATTTTTTTATTTTATAAAATCATACTAAGTTTCCCCTCGGGTCCCGGCAGCACACACAGTGACAGGTCAGCGTGGTATGGCACAGTTCTCTCAGCTCTAAGTGTCTGTCTTATCTGAATCCTCCCCAGACCAGCCTGAGTCAGGGCTCTGGCCCAGGTGGCCCGGTTGCTATGATGATGGAGAGATTCCCAGGATGCATCAGGAAGGGAAGGAGGGGCAAGACAAGGAAGGAATGAGAAGAATACTTTGCTGATGGGAGGACTAAGTACCTCCCCCTGCCTCTCCTTGGCTAGGGGTCACCCTGAAGTTCTAGTTCACCAGTATTCCTTGTGGAGGACCACTTGAGCAGCTCCTTGAAAGAAGAGTGACTGTCTCCACTTTGACTGAGCCTGACCCTATTCCCTTGAATTGAAATGCACAGAGCTGGCTAGGACTTCTCATTATCCTTTCAATTGGCCTTAAGCAGTGTGTATTGGTCTAGCCGAGGTGCTGGTGGTAATTTTTGAAGATGGCACGCATGTTTCCCTGATGACAGGATGAAGAGCCACTGCTCCACAGTGTCAGCTGGGATCAAGCCTCAAGACAGAGGCTGTGACTTCCTGAGGCTTGAAACATTACACATCAGAGCTGAAGCACCAGACCCCAAAATATTAGATACTATCTCAATAGCATAATGCAAATTACTTCCTTTGTATATCTCTGAATATGGCAGAGGTGAACGCAGGCCTCCTACCTAGCCCAGCTCACAGTGATCATCTTCTTCCCACAATTCCCTTCAGTGCTCACCTTCTTCCCACAATTCACTTTTGCAAGCCACTCCCCCTTCTCCAATGAATTAAACCAGAGTGTAGCCCTGGGTCGCACTGTTGGTTCCAGAAGCCACTTTCGTGGCTAGACCTAGGGCCCCTTGGCTCCCCATTCATTGTATATATATATACAATTATATATGTATATATATACAATTATATATATATAATTGTACATATATACATATATATGTATATATACATATATACATATATATAATATATACATATATATGTATATATACATATATACATATATATAATATATACATATATATGTATATATACGTAGATATATGTCTTAGTGTCTTTGTTATTGCCATGGGTTGTGCTGGGAGTGGTAGATTGGAATTACCTTGATGAGGTTCCAATAACATAACTTTGGGATTAAGAACACTCACTTCTCGGATCAAAAGGAGGACACAGTAGGGTCTCCTACCATTCCTGACTTGCCCTGAGGTCAAAGGGCACTCTGCCACCAAGACCCCTGGGCGCCATCAGATTGTGTGGGAGAGCCACCTGCAGGAAGCTCCCAGGAGAGGAGCGAGACACACAGGGGCACAGAGGGCGCTTGCCACGCAGTTCCCTCACTTTTTGCTAAGTACAGACTAGTGAAGCACGGTTCTGGGCATGTCTGTGGATGATTGACAGGCAGGCCAGCAAACCAAGGGGCTTGATAACTGGGTCTGGAAGTGAGAGGCAGCAGCCAATAAGCTTGCATCCTGATTGGAAAGGAAAGGGAAAGAAGCGGAAGTGTCTCACTTGAAGATCTCCCCTCACCTGGAGCTAACAATGGCCTTCAGGGGGGATTCGGTCTCCAGGCCTTCCGCCCCTCAGCCTTCCCCTGAAGACTCACCCCAGTGGTTATCCCAGGAGTGCCCAGGCCTTTGACCTGGTGCTGGCTGCGATGTCCTGGATCTCTTGCTCTGCAGCACCCATTGTCATGGGCTGTGCATCCGGATCCTCCAACTCACAACCACATGGGCTCCTGCAGCTTTGGTCCTCAAGGGGCACCTGGGCCAGGCGTTGACCTGTGATGCCCAGCTTGTTGCCCCAAGGATGCGTGTGTGCACCTGGTGACATGCATAGAGCTGCATGCGTGTGGAGTGCAGCTCCCCCTCAGGAGGACCCACACTGAGAGAACACACTCTTAATGAAGATCCCTTCTGTCTGTCAGCTATGGGTGTGTTTGTCTCCACACAGTGTGGCTTTGAAAACTCGATCAGCACGGCATGTGCCTGGTGCAGACGCACTGGCCTGAGCCTTGAGCTTCTCCTGGGTGAACGTGCATTCCTGTGATCAGCTGCCCGAGGGCCACACCTAATTACACAGAGGAGGGAGCAGGGCAGGGCTTTGTCATGCCAAGGCTAAGCTGGGCAAGGTTGGGAAGCCTGGCTTAGAGTAGGTTGTGAGCTGCCCGCTGCAGATCCCATGAAAGCAGTCCTCTCCTTGGTGGAGCTTGTGATGGAAAAGAGATTGGTCGGCAGCCTTGGGGCAGCCCCGGTCACCTAAGCGTAGAGTGGAGTCAAAGGTGACCCCAGTGGCTTCCAGTTGGGGCCCTCCATGGGCTGGAGGAGGGCTCTGAGGTGAACTGTGGTGCAGAGCCCAGGAGGGTGGTTGGCTGCAGGAACCTCGTGCACTTAATACCTTGGCTTATCTCACTGACCTGGTTTCCATTACTAATTTGTCCTAAAATTGTTCCTGTTCTTCATTTGTTAGATTTCATTAACCATGCACACCACCCACAGGCTGCCAGGGACAGGCTCAAAATGAAATGTCACAATTACCTGAAAAGCCATAGCCAAGAAGCACAGTTTCCCAGGGGAGAAGCACAGGAACAAGGACAGTGCTTGTCGGGGCAGCCAGGGCTAAGCTGGGGGGCTCACCTCGTGGCACGCCCTGTGGGGGCAGGTGGAGCAGGGGCTGCAGACCCTTAGGTCTGAGGCTGGATTTGAATGTCGACGCAGAGTGGATTTAGAGTGGACTGGAGAGCTGCCCTCTTCCCCTCAGATGGGCCACAGGAAGGTGCCGCAGAGACAGTGCCACGCGGGCCCTCAGAGCCAGGGGAATCGTGTGTGAGACAGAGCAGAGGTACTGCAGGCACCACGGCACGCATCCATGGAACTCTCCCACATGCAAAGTGTCCATCTGACATGTGGACTCAGACATGACCCAGTCATCCATACGAGAGCAGGAAGCCAAATCAGAGCGCAAACGCCTGGCCCAGACTCAGGACGGTGGAATGGGAGAGGTCAGGTTAAACACAGACAGTCTGAGACCAGGGGTAGGTGGCCCCTGGGGAGGTGAGGGTGGCCATCCCTGGGGCAAAATACCTGTGACTGGGGCCCCAGAGGAGGGGTCTGCTTTGCTTGTGGTTTCAGAGAGTTCAGTCCAGGGCCAGCTGCTCCAAGCCAGAGACGCCGCGGCAGGAGGGAGTGGAGTCAGGAGGGCACCAGCATCCTTCAGGAAGAGTCCCGAAAAGCGAGCACAGGCATCACACACAGTGCCCAAGGTCAGGCCCTCGTGACCTCCTCCCTCAGAGCAGCCGGGAGCCGTCAGTGTTTACCTCACATTTCTAGTTGCAGCTTTTCAGTGAGGGCTCTCAAGGACGTCATCAACAAGAGCTCAGGAGTGGAGCGAGAAGGCTTCCTAGGCTTCTTGTTCTCTCTTCTTTGTGTGTTGAAACTCTCAGTATCAGTTCCAACTTATAAAGTGTTTTGAACCCAAGATCTCCATCTTTACAAGGAGAAAAAATGCCAACCAAGCTACACACCAAGGGCATTATTTGTGAGGGGTTGGGGAGTGGGGAGGACACCAAGAGGCGTGGATGCAGGTACCAGCCTGGGGACTTGAGCCACAATGGAAAGAAAGCAGCAAGGAAGGAAGGAAGGAAGGAAGGAAGGAAGGAAGGAAGGAAGGAAGGAAGATTTAATTATGAAATTACAACGCATCGTTCCTCACACCTACTCAGTGCAGCCAGAGCAGCTGCGGCACAGGCTTTACTTACAGAAGCATTTAGGGGGGATGCCAGAGGCAAAGGATGTTGGGAAATTGGAAATTTAAGGCACCTGTGGCTATGAAGATGTTAGGCGCAGCCCAACTCCCAGCCACATGGACACAAAGCTTCTGGAAGGCTGCTTCCTCAGTTCCTAGTGTGTGGCACACCATGTGTAGCCTTTAATTAGAATTGCAAGGTACGCCAAGGGGCAAATGGGGGGTGGGGGGGGAGACAGAGACAGAGAGAGACAGAGACAGAGAGAGACAGAGATAGAGGCAGACAGACAGAGAGACAGAGAGACAGGGACAGATAGAGAAAAAGAGAGAGACAGGGAGAGAGAGAGAACACTAAAGGCCTACAGGACAACAAAGGTGCAGTGTGCATACAATTGGAGGATCAGAAGAAGAAAGAAAGAGCAAAGGTAACAGTGGTCAATCATTTGACAAAAGAACTGTGAAATGCAAATGAAACTTAAAAAAAAAAAAGGAATACTTCCAAAGGACCTTGGGTTTTGTTACCTGAATAGAAAGCTGGAGGCTTGATCCGTGAGGCAAAAGTAGGACAGGCCATGCCTCCCACGAGAAAGCTCCTGCAAGCAAAACTATAGAGAAAACTCAAACAGAAGGCACGGACTTGAATAAGACGCTTGCCAATCTACCTCTTGTGAGCCCTCCCTAGAGCAGCATGAGTCCATCCGAAGTATATAAGATCATCTTAGAACTATAAATTAATCTTAAATAGGCAAACATCTGACATCATCAAAGAAGACATGCAGATGGCAAAAAAAAAAAAAAAACAAAAACCTACAAAATGCTTCTGTGCATCATATGTCATCAGACAGTCACAGGTTGAATCAGTAGGAAGGTGCCACTGCACACCCACTAGAATGACTTTAAAAGCTGACATTGTGGACTGCTGGCGGCATCTGGAGCTGCAGGAGCCCCACCAGGGCTGGGAGGCTGCAGCCTCTCTGTGAACTGTTCATTACGTTTTCTTGTCACCTAAGCACAGTCTTGACTTGTGTCTTGCTCTGTCCTTCTGTCTGTGCTTGTTGGAGAAGAATGCTCCAAGCTGGGAAATTTACAAAGAACAAACACCTGGTTCTCCCTTTCCAGAGGCCCAGGAAGCTGCCCCCAAGGTTCCAGCACCTGCTACGGGTGTCCATGCCAGGTCCCACATGATGAAAGACGGAAGGGTGAGACGGGGAGCCCTGAGATGCTGAGATCTCCTAGCGCAGCGTGAGTCACGCCTGCTGCCCCCAGACTTGCCCCCTTGGGCACCGCCTTCCACAGCTGTGGCTTGGAGGATTCCTTTTCTGCCACGTGCATCCGGGGGCCGTGTGTGGAGCACACCCCCGTATGACCGCGGAGACCCCGAATATCTGTCTGACTGGTCTGCACAACTACGTTCCAATCAAAACCTACATCTTTACATCAGTTTTACTCAAGTGCACCCCACTGGAGCCACCAGCACACCCTTAGATAAATGGAGTGTGGCACACCTGTAACACGGAACGTGGTCCTGTGATTTAAAAACTGAAGTTGGCTGTCAGGCTATGAACAGACAGGGAGGAACCTGAAAGTTACACTGCAAAGCACAGGCCACCAATCTGCACGTTTCCAATTCCACAATAATTGTGTTCACTTATTTTGTATATTAGGGAAGGATGTATATGTCGTTCAGGGTCTCACTACTAGATTAGACTCATGGTGATCGTCCTGTTTACAGCCTTCCAAGAGCTGGGATTACAGGCGTGCACCACCACGCCCAGTCTCAATTGCCTCAGCGCGCCCTGGAGGTGGGGCTGACCCTGCAGGCCTGGGGATCGAACTGCCTGCAGGTGCTCTAGTTCTATGATAATTTTAGAAAGGCAAAAATCATTATAAAAAATATCAGTGACTTCCAAGGGCTTGGGGAACAATGAGAGGACTGAATTGTGGGGCTCAGGGCCTTCTGTAGTGAAGCTAAACTATCACCAAGGTGGAGCATGGAGGGATGGGTGGTCCAGACACCAGTGCGCCGTACGGCACAAGGAGTAAGCTGAAGTGTAGGCCAAAAGAGGGAATAAATTTAAACGTAGGCAAAATTGGGTGAAAAGTCATTTAGGATTTTAGGAGACTCCAGGAAGAAAAGTAGAGAAAATCTAACTGTGACAAATGGAAGGAAGAAGCCACAGAGGGGACAAGGAAATGGCACTGGCCCAAGCCACTTAGAGATTCTGCCCCGCAAGTCCAGGGACAGAGGAGTACACCCGTCATCTCTGTCTGCTGCTAGACCGGAAGTTTCCCGGAAGAACATGGGTCGGGGAAGCAGGGCTCAGCAGCACCGAGGCGCCTCTCCGTGGGCCTTGGGGCCAAACAAGAAAACAGAGGAGGCTGAGGGAGCCAGGCTCCTTGCTGCTGGAGTGGGATTTTACAGATAAGCAAGAGGGAGTGGCTCTGTGGCTCCGTGGCCCACGTGGCAACGATCAGAGCCGGGGATTCGCGTGAGCTCGGGCTTGGTGGACATAGGCACAGGCGCTGATGGAGGGAAAGCTCTAGGCAGGGAGGACCCAGAAGCAAACAAGGACCCTAACGCCGAGACTGTGGGCTTAATGAATAGCAATACGTCAGTGTTGTCTCATGAATCATAGTAAAGGAACCCTACTAACGTGAGGTGTCTGTCATGGGGGTTGGCCTCAGTGTCTGTGCTGGCCTCTGAACTGCACCCCAAGTTGTTCTATAAACCTATAATTTCTTAAGAAATAGGTATATTAAATAACCAAAATAATATGAATAAAGAAATAATATAACAGACAGGTTATGGAGCAAAGCCGTGTCTGAAGCAGCAGATTCTGGGGAGACACACACTATGTGATGCTCAGTGACTAGGGTGCTTCCGTCTTAGCCCACAGCTTAGAAAGTTAAATCTAGGAGGCAGGAAGACCCGGAGTTAAGACGAGAACCGTCAGCCAGAGAGAGGGGCCGTCTGCACCGGGTTCTCCTGGTTACCCGGGGCCTGGCGACTGCTCTCCCCACAGCTGGTCCTCTGAGTAGTTATCGGTGTGACCCCAGGTCTGAGTCGTTCCACAGAGCCAAGGGACAGCTCCCAGCTGGGCCCACCAAGTCACACTCTGGCGGGTGACGCAGACTTGGTGCTGCGGTGGGAAGTGAACTCAGCACTGATCTGGTCGAGACCAGTGAAGGCCGCAGGCTCCGCTCTCGAGACCCTTCCCCAGTCAGACTCCAGGTGCCTCGGCCATGCGGGGCCATAGATGACAGCTCAGAGCCTGCACTGCCAGAGCCAGGGGACCATTCTCTTCTTGTCACTTGCATGCGAACTAGTGACCCATCTGGGATGTCCTCCTAGACATCAGACACCATCGAGTCCCCAGGCCCTGACTGAGCTGGCACTATGCTGGCACCCAGGACCACCTACCCTGGCCATGGAAGCCTATTATTCACTTCCTACTAAGGCCAAATGTGACTCAGTCTCCCTCGGGACCTCTAATTGGCCTAGTGGCTTTGGTCACTGTCTGGCCTCCCTTAGCTGAGGAGGAGACAGTGCCGTGTCCTTTCCAACCAGCACACCCTTGGGCCAAAGTGGGCGGCCCTGTCTGTGGCCATCTCTTCCTGCCCAGCGTGGGACGCTCTTCTTTAGAACGGGGCTCAGTTACCTCATGCTCTTCCTGGTTTAGATCTGCCATGGGGGGCAGCCAGGGCTCACCTCCCTGGGCCTAACTTCCCTGACAAACACAAAGGACCCAGCTGAAAGGTGCCAGACCATGGAAGATCACACGGTGAGTGGCTGGAAGCCTCGGGACCCTTCTCCCATCCCAACCCTGCATCCCTGGCCAGCAGGTGCGAGCCACTCCGGAGACACCGGGCTCCCACTGTCCTGCAGCCCAGACGCATGGGCCCAGCCCCCACACCCAGCTTTCTCCTCCAGTTGCAGATTATTCCCTGCTGAAGTCAGATTTACCACTGTTTTTTTTTTAAATGAGCTTCTCCACTCCCTAAGCCATGAAAAGGCACTGCCCAGCTCTGGGGCTGGAGCAGGGACGGGGCGTGCACATGCAAACATCACGAGCCTGGATGCCTGAAGATGCTGAGACAGAAAGGAGAGGCAGTCCATGGGAGGGGCAGGGGTGGGCAGCCCTCTGCAGCTCCAGGGCTGCCTGCAGGAAGGCGGCTCCAAGGATGTCCCTCCCACGCAGCCCTGGTGACAGTGTTGGGCAGACAGCGGTGAGCTGGGAGGGGCACTGCAAACAGCCACAGCTGAGCATCCACTCTGTCACCAACTGGCTGAGGTCTGGGACAAGTGGTTCATGGGTGAAATGGTGGAGGCCCCAGGAGGCCGAAGTACGAGATGGGGACAAACGCCAGGCACAAATCAGAACCCGGTGCCAGGCTTTCCACGTTGTCAACTCACTGGTTGCGCGATGAATAAGTGAAACATTCTCAGACCGGCAGCGCTTCGTGGAAAATCCGCAGCCAGCGCATGCCTCCTCTTGTGTACTTTTTCATCCGCTAGAGCTGCGACCTTGGCGTGGACCTTAAGTGGCCCCCAAAAGCTCCTGCCGATGGCATGTTCCCTGGACTACAGTGAAACTTCGTGGGCTGGGGCATCGCAGGAGAAAGTGGTGGGAAATGTGGCCGAAAGAGGATTCCAGGCCCCACTCTCGCCTTCCTTCACCTCAAGCTCCTGCCATGAGGCACTGGGCTGCCGCAGGCCCAGAGGCCAGGTCAAGGAGCCGTGACCTGCCACCTCTAACCCTGTGAGGCAGGCAGCAAACCTTGCCTCCGTATGTGCTGCTTACCTGGGGCACACAGGCGCAGGAGCAGGGCGCCAACGCTGCTGCCGTAATAAAATTCCTCAGAATCGTGGTCTGAATGATGTACATCCAGTTTCTCCCAGTTTGGGGGGCCTAGAAGCCTTGGTCAAAATGGCGGCAGTCTCCATTTCTGTGAGGAATGTCTTCCTGCCCCTCGGACATCCTGCACTCGAGTTCCCGAATCTTCCCTGAGGGCGCTGATCCTCTGGGGTGGGAGCCCCACCATCTCCATCTCCCTTGGTGCTGTTCCTTCCTGAGAGGACCGCTGAGCCAGGGCTGCTGCTGAGGAAGACCCCGACGCTCTGTTCACAGCAGGGACTCTGTAATTTCTTACTCCCAAGAGACAAACGTGTCTCAGTGTTGGTATTTGTACCCCTCAGCCATGCAAGGGCTGTGCTGTAGTAATCTGCACAGGGGATCACAAAAGGAGGCAAGAGGAGGAAGCCCAGCACATGCATGCTTTCCACACCTGCTCTCGCAGTTGGCTGCGGAGACCACCTGTTGGCCTTCATGGCCTCCTCCACACCACACTAGCCTCAGCCACAGGATCTCTGGCAGCCCATGGGTCCTTAGCAGATGTGAGGGCAGTTCAGGTGTGGGAAGAACTTGTCTGTTGCCAGGTGCCCTCAGAGCCAGTTGCCGTGGGAACAAGTGTAGGCCGTCCCACCCGAGGTGTGGAGGGGCCACAATGCACCCCCCACCCTCAGGAAGGCTCATGGCAGAAGTGGAGAAGAGCACAGGTCAGGCAACCGGCCCTGATCACAGAGATGGGCTGCCCAGCCAGCCCCGGCTAAGTGACCGGCCACACAAGCATGAGTTCAGTAAACCTTTGTTCTAAGCTGCTTGGCCTGGAGACAGTTGGCTACACAGCAAGAGCAGAGGGAGACATCTGTGAAATGCCTGGGACACAGAGAAGAAGCTAAAGTAGCCCGACAGGCGGGCAAGGAGACGAGCCATGCACACGTGGAGACAGAGCTGGCTTTCACTGCATGACACATGATACTGCGGATGCAAAGTGCGAGAACACAGCACACAACCCGGACGTTCTCATCTTTATGTAACTGCAGCATTTTGAGTCTCGTCTAGAATAGGATGCACTGAGGCTCATAAACATAAGCAGCGGGAAGAAGATATCAGGGACATTTATTGTGACTCCAAGAAAATTCCTTCCCTCCCTCCCTCCCTCCCTCCCTCCCCCATCATGCCTTGCATCCAGTCACCCTTGCTTCATCCAGACTAGCCTGCCCATTCCTTGAAATTGCATATGATGACATCATCTAGAGCCAATAGGCAGGGAGAACGCACAGGCCAGCCTGATTTCTCTGCGACCTGCACTTCTCTGAGGTCCCTTCTGTACTTCTCATGGACACTTTCCCATGCGACCCAACTTAATTCAATACCCTTCCACATCTCCTCTACCAAGAGCATCCAAAGCTGTTTTGCAGAGGTCCCATCAATAATGTTTTGATAACATTTAAAAGATAATAGTGGTGGGGGGGAACACTGTGAACTCTCAGGAAAGGGGTGTGGGAAAAGGGTCTCTCAGGACAGCATCTGCATCTGTACCTGGACGCCGTCCATCAACCGGAGTGGCCCGTGTTTCCAGCCGACGGCACAGATCTGACCTGTGACTCAGGCTTTGGGTAGAAAGAACCACATGAGATGAAGTGAGCAGAAAAGATGGAAGAGCCAAGGCAAAGTCAGCTAACGCAGTCTAATCTGTTAAATGCCTCCACAGGAAGAGCGGGGCCTTCTGAAGGGAACCTCCTGAGGGGCCGTAGCAGAACGGGAAGATTGGTGGCCCGGGTGCAGTGTTCCACAGCAAGGCGTTGGTTAGAGACCTGGAGAGACCTGGGATCTGGGGAAGGCCGTTGTCTGACCTTGGGATGCTATCTAGGCTCCCCCTGCATGGTCTGCAACGCTTTGAATGTTTCTGTCTGCTCCAAAGGTCCTGTATGCAAACTTAATCACCAGTGCTCAGCATGGGGCCTGCAGGAAGTGGCAACTCCTGGGGGTGGGGCCTCGGGGTATGGGGTGCGAGGCCTCCCATGGCCTCAGATTTTTGCCCTTCTGCCTTGTACCATGTGAGTACCCAGGATGCCACCTTGCAAGAAGGCCTTGAACCACAAACACCTAGACCACAGAGTTCTCCACCACCAGAGCTCAGAAATGAACTGCACAGATTCCCCCATCTTGGCTCGTTTGCTTCAGCTGCACTAATAGACTAAGACTGTCTGCTGTGTCCCCTCATGGCCACCGTGTCCCCTCCCATCCACAGTGCCCCCCACTGCCTACAAACCCCTCAGCATTTAGTCGATGACCGTTGTGTTAGTTAAGCGGGACTGACTCGCCAGCTGCCAGTAGACTAGGTGGGCAGAAATTCATCTCCTCTCAAATCTGGAGGCAGAACATGAAGACCGAGGTGTGGTGTGAGTGGAACTGTGGCTCTTCCCACCGAGTTCACAGGCCGAGGCCCTGAGCACAGTGGGAGTTTCGGATCTCCAGAGACTCCTCCCTTTACACAGGGGCCTGGGAGTGAGCCCTTGGGGTGGTATTGGAGCTCTTCTAAGAAAAGAGGGAGGGCACCAGGGCGCTGTCTCCACCAGGTGAGGAGGCAAGAAGAAGGTGGCCGACTGCAAGCCGGGCCAAGACCCTGCCCCGGGAGCTGAACCTGCACGTGCTTAATCTCAGGCATTTCCACCCCAGAGCGGCAAGAACTGAATCCCCACTGCAGGAGAGCTTGGCAGCAGGCGGTCCTGTCCGCCAGGCACCTGGGCTGCTGGCCACAGCTGGGTCCTGGGGAAGCTGTCCACTTGGCTCCCAGGTAGCCTCTTCCCCACTGGCTTCATGTGGTTTCCCCTAAGTGTCCTCTTCTTATAATGCCACCAGGCACTTCAGCTGGGACTGACCCTCGTGGCCTCGTTTCAGCCCTTTGCACCCTCCACGTTCCAACCCTGGCACTTTCCCAAGGACTGAGGTTGAGAATGCCGAAGCAGGAGTCGGGGAGACAAATGATAGGGTTCCACCTCCGAGGCCCATTTACCTTTCGCTTAGCTTCCTTCATATTAACCCAGATCATCAGCATCTGGCTGTGTGAAGGAGAAAAAAAAACACTTCCACGCTCAACACCTATTAATTTTTTTTTTTTTTTTTTTTTGGTTACCACAGATTAAACTCAGGACCCTGCGCTTGCCAGGCAGCACTTATTCTACTGAGCTATCTCCCTGACCCCCTCAACGCTTATTAATTTTAAGACACATCCTAATTTTAGAAATGCGAGGAAAAAAAATTGTCTCAGACATCAACTTTTTAAAAACTGCACACTTCCTGTAAGATTGAGAGAATCAAGTTATTGTTTAAGTTAAACTCCTCGTGGCCCAGGACAAGGCAGGTGGGTCACTTGGCTCCCGGTTCTCCACATCCCAGCAGCCCTGAGATTTCACTGTGGGTCACAGCAAAGAGTGACAGGGGCCCAGAGCATGACACAGACAGAGCCTTCTGTGAACACAGTGGCCTGGCACTCGTGGGCCCCCACCAGGCCCACGTGCTGCACACAGGCTCCTGGCAGCAGTGTTAGAGTCCAGGCCCTGAGGTGGCTGGGTCGTGAAGGCTGTCACTCAGTAGCACACTGCTCCAGGCGCCAGGGATGCGTCATCCGACAGCATTACTGGACCATAAGGGGAGCCTGGGAAGGGCTGCCTGCTGAAGGAGCTGGCCGGGGAGGTGCGGCCTCGGGGCTGGAGCCCGCTCTGGCCCTTTCCTCCCCGCTGCCCGGCCCACTCCACTTCCTGGTTGCCAAGGGGATGTGCCCTTCCTTTTCCAGTCCTCTTCCAGGATGCTGAGCTTCTCCACCCGCCAAGCCTGCACAGAGTAAGCCCACCATGGCCTAAGACCTCCGGAACCACAAGCCAGAACAAGCCTCTCCTCCTGGGAAGGGCTTGGGCCAGATGTTTGGTCTGAGCCACTGAGCGGGGATGGACATAGCCTAACAATGAGACAAGGCTGTGTGACTTCCCCTTCCTGCTGCTAGAGAAGAGAGGGGCGATGGGGCGGGAGAGGAGACAAGGGAGGGCGACGGGGTGGAGGAGGCTGTGAGGGCACGGCAGGGGCGCCTGAGGGCCAGCACAGGGCGGCCCGTTATTCTGCACAATTAATATGCACTAATAAAGCTAATGTGAACATTTTTTTCAAAATGACTTTCAGGTGTGTATGAAGTAAATGAATTTCACATTTAAACTTGGGCCCCATCCTGAGGATATCTGGCTGTGCTTAAGCAAATATTCCAAAACCAAAACATAAAGAATCTCGACCCTGCTGGCCCAAAGCAGGCCACATCGGAAGGGCTCACCTGATTTAAGGACACCATCGTCAGGGAAGCAGCCAGTCCTGGGGGCCGCTGATGCAGGAGCAAGAGCCCTAGAGACTCAGTCCCATCATCCCTCACCTCTACTACACAGGGAAGGTCACCGGACAGCCAGCCATGGCCCAGGGCTGAGCACGAAACCAAGGCTCCTGACCTCTTTCAAGAGCCTCCCCCTCCCCCACCCCCAGTCATCTGCATAACCTGAGGTCCACAGCGCGGCCGCTGCAGATGTGGAGAGTGGAACTGCATGCTGCCCTCGCCCCTGGCTTCTCCTGAGCATGTAGAGTACCTCACTCGGTCCACACTTTCTCCTTGTAACAAATCCTATGTCCCCAGACCTGCCAGCTGCATCAGAAGTATTTCTAGGGCTGGCCAAATAGCTCAGTGGGTTAAAGCACCTGCAAGCAGGCACAGGTGCTGGGGGTTCAGTCCCTGGGCCTGCCATGCTTGCCCCACCCCCAGGCCACGCTAAGACAACAATTGAGACTGGGTGTGGTGGCACATGCCTGCAATCCCAGCTCTTGGGAGGCTGTAAACAGGCGGATCACTATGAGTCCGATCTAGTAGTAAGACCCTGAACACCCTGTAGACTCTTCCCTAAAACACAAAAAGAAAGGAGAAGAAGAGGAAGAGGAAGAGGAGGAAGAGGAAGAGGAAGAGGAAGAGGAAGAGGAAGAAGAAGAAGAAGAAGAAGAAGAAGAAGAAGAAGAAGAAGAAGAAGAAGAAGAAGAAGAAGAAGAACCAGAACAAGAAGAACAAGAAGAACAAGAAGAACAAGAAGAAGAAAAACAAGAAGAAGAATTCCTGCTTCTGTGCTGTCCTTCTGACACCATCCTTCTTTTGAAGGCATTACTAAAGACTCCAAGGCAGCCAGTCCTGGTGCTGAAGGGCTCCAAACCCAGCCGTCTGAGAGGCTGAGGCAAGAAGTTCACAAAGTAGAGCTCAGCCTGGGCAACCAGTCCAGCCCTGCCTCAAAACAAAGAAGAAAAACAGCTGGAAGAGCTGGGAATGTAACTTGATGTGAAGGTGCTGGGTTCAATTTCCAGGGGAGAGAGAGAGATAGAGATAGAGAGACAGAGAGAAAGAGAGAAAGAGACACAGGCAGACAGAGAGACAGAAAGACAGAGAGAGGCAAAAGGGGCGGCCACTCCTATCTCCTGTAACCTGTGCCTGTAGGACCCGACCCTTCACTCTTTCCTCCAGGGCGCTAGTCTCACGTTGCCTGGGGGGCGGGTGCACTCCAGAGAGGAGCGGGGGCCGCTAGGATTTCATGGCCACCACCACCAGGCTCCTTCTCGGATGCTGGCCAAGGAGAAGGGAGAGGGAGAAGGTGGTGGGCAGACCAGCGGCCTGCTGCTCCTGAAAGCGTGAAAATGCACCTAGGCGAGTGACGTGGCCAGGACGGCCCTGCCAGCTCCCAGCAGGGCGCTGTGCGTCTGGGTCCTCCTCAAGTCACTCACAAAGGCAGCCAGGCGGCTCAAGGGCTTCCCATCTCTGGGGCTCTCCGTCTGCAGCCTCAGTGCCGGGTCCGTGGGCACCGCAGTCCCTTGCCCCTCTTGTTGAAGGCAGAGGCAGGCAGATTCTGTCACTTCAGGGCAGAGGAGCTGGGACATGTCCCCGGAACTTCAGGGCTGGGAGACGTCCTCTCCAGCTTCCCCTCAGCCCACAGCCCCTCTCTCTGCATCTCTGTCCACGTGGGATGTGCTGCTCTTCCACTGCCCCTGGTCATCTTACATCCCCAGAGAGAGCTTGACTCATGGTGTAATTACAAGCTTCTCCATTCCCACCACAAGCGGCCCCAGACGGCCACCACCCCTTGCTGCTCCAACGCCAAAAGAAGCCCCACCTGCCTGCCTGCCTGCCTGCCTGCCTGCGACACCTTGGTGGGGGCCCACTACCAGCAGCAGCCAGGGCCAAGGCCACAGTGACTCAGCACAGAGCACTGCAGGTTGGGGTCTGCAGGGCCATCAAGACAGCCTGCCCGGTCCTCTGGCTCATTTGAAACACTTCCAGGAGGGCAGATGGTCACAAGTTAGGGACAGGAGTCTGCATTGCACAAAGGGGATGCCGTGGCCGGGGAGAGCTGCAAGGTGTGGGGTTTGTGGCCCCCTCCTGGCCCTCTGTCCACTTTCGTGAGGGCTGCAAGGCCTTCAGTGCAGCTCTGGCACGCGGACGGCTCTGCTCTCTGCCCGCACTCAGGTGGGTGAGTGGCCCTCACTGTGCCTGTGGTTACCACTGGGGCCAAAGGTGGGGACACTGCACGGCATGGTCGCCTGAGCAGCCTTGGCCTCCACCACCACCACGCTTCAGGGCTCACATGCGAGCTTAGCTCCAGAAGAGAGCCTGGGGGCACCAGAGTCTAGCGCGCACGTCCTGGGCCACTTCCCGAGCTCTGCCACCCGGGTTTCTGCCAGGGCTTTCTCCACTGTTTTTAATTCAGATCTTATTTGTGTCAGCAGAGTCTCCTTCCGCTGAGCTGCAAGCTCCAACAGCAAAGACAAGGAAGTGTGTGTATGTGCATGTGTGTGTATAAACACAAAGAAACATGCATGTCTATATACATACATGGATAGATGATAGATAGATAGATAGATAGATAGATAGATAGAGTAGAGATAGATAGATGATAGATAGATAACAGATAGATGATAGATAGACTATAGATAGACGATAGATAGATAGATGATAGATAGATAACAGATAGATGATACATAGATAACAGATAGATGATAGATAGATAACAGATAGATGATAGATGATAGATAGATAATAGATAGATAGATAGATAGATAGACAGACAGACAGACAGACAGACAGACAGACAGACAGACCGACCGACCGACCGACCTTCACCACCACAAGGGACGTCTCACCAAGCTCCCAGCGGGCCTTGCCTGCCCTTAGGAACACCCCCATCACCACTGCCATGGCCTGACGGCCGCCACCCACCCCTCCCCAAGCTTCTGAACACCCACACCGCTCCTCCCTGGCTGCCCATTTTCTTCACACCAATCTCCCAAAATCCCTTTGAAGACAAACCCCTAAGGGCAGATGCCCATCTATTTGTCATTTTAGTGCTGTGTCCCCCGGTGGTCACTGGGCTGGTCCAAATCGCTCCTTTCCCAGGAGTTCCCAGGAGCCTCCTACTCAGAGCAGGATTGCAACAAGTTCTCCCA
Source organism: Capromys pilorides (assembly GCA_004027915.1). NCBI lineage: Eukaryota > Metazoa > Chordata > Mammalia > Rodentia > Capromyidae > Capromys > Capromys pilorides. The sequence continues at coordinate 37,409 of PVKN010001370.1, forward strand.
AAACACCACCTCAAAAATAGCTGATCTTCCACCCGGCTTTTCTCCCTGCTCCACAGTTGGCCTGGAGAGCTCCGTGGGGGCCCGGCGTGACTCCTGGCTGAGATTCGGTCACAGAGCCCTAAAAGAGAAGTCCTGTGGCCAGAGAGGACGCAGAGTGCCTGGCCAGTCCCCGCGCTTCCACCGCCTGTGCTAATTTGTGTTTACACCCCTCCCCAGCTGCAGAGAAAGAGGGTCCCTTGGCACTCCCACTGCAGCCCACCCCCACCCCCGCCCCTCACCAGGCCGGCACCCACCTCAGCCCCTTGGCAGGCAGCCACAGAGCAAGCTCTGCTCGGGGACAGAGGCCTGGCTTTTGGTCCAGTCCCTCGGGCTTTCATGCTTTTCTGTCTGTAAAATAAGGAGAAAGGTGAGCTCGCGCCTAAGGTTACTGTGATCACCAGAGGGTGATAACAACTTTTCAGTAGCGGCAGTGGGGCAGGGCCCAACACCCCATCGGACTCCAACGGTATTTATGGGATTGCTCGAGCTGGAGGTACCAGAGACATTTTATAAACTGGCTGAAATGTGACTTTAAAAATTTTTATCAAATAATTCAGGAACTACCTCGCCTACCACGGGGACTCCCAAGCAAAGGGACAGTCCTCGAAGAGCTTCTGATTGAGTCATGGTCAGACCCCACAGGCTGTGGGGGACACAGCAAGGGGAAGCCGTGCACCGTGCTTGGCCTGAGGGACAGACTCTTCCTGGGTAGCCAAAGGCAGCTCTGGGTGGGGGATGGGGGACCTAATAGAGCTTTGGCCATTCCAAAAGTCAGTGGCTTGGGGAGAGGGCTTCTGAGATTCTGGGCACAGCTGCGGTGTCGGCTGCTGGGCCTCAGCCATTCTGAAGCTGGCTGCACTGGAGCCCTGCTACCCAGCTGACAGGTGCCGCTGGGACCTGCAGGTGCCCCGTGGCCTGAGCTGGCGTGGGGCTGCCCTGCCATCCTCTGCTTCAAGAGGAGGACAGAGGAAGGCTCGAGGTCTCCTGAGGCCCTGGCTGCAAAACTCATGGATGTAGGCCACAGTCCAGTCCAGGGAAGGGACAGCAAAGCCAGCTCATGGAGGGACCTGCAGATGGGGATGGAGACTGGCGGCTGCTGGTGTCCTCTGGGCCATCTGCACGTGGAACCCACGGTCGTGGTCAGGCTCTAGGGCACGGCAGCAATGGGAGCAGATCTCAATATAGATCTGTAAATTAATAAATGCCACCATAAACCTGATGGAAACAGCAGCGCTGGCCAGGCAGCAGGGCTGCCGTGCTCTCGCAGGGGACACTGAGCATAGCTGTTTCCCCGCCAACAGCGCTGGTCTCCTCCGGACAGTGCAGGTTCAGTGTGTCCCAAGCTCCTGGGGTTCATCTGCAAGGAGGAGCTCTGTGCAGACAGGCGACACGCTTGTGAGCTGACCTGTCCCTTGCCGTCCTCGTGACCCTCTTCTCCCCAGAACTTGGCTTCTACCTGTTAGCACAGGACAGGGGCTTATAGTCTCTCTCTCTCTCTCTCTCTCTCTCTCTCTCTCTCTCTCTCTCTCTTTCTCCCCACTCTCTTTACAGGATTTGAGGTTTCAGAATTTCAAGACTGTAAGCCTTGGGACTTTCAGGTTTAAGGATTTTGATCTTTTAAAATTCCAACATTTGGGGCTATGGCATTTAGGAATGTGTCTCCCAGGACTATGATTGATTTTAAAAGACCCAACTGATGTTCTATGATGCAGGTGTTGCCTGAGACTAAAACACAACACCCTGCCTAGGCTGACTGCCACCGAATTAGGTGCTGCAGAGGGAAGCAGACACCGGCTCCGGTGCGGCAGGGCAGCACCGGCGACCTCACAGACCCAGAGCTGGGCTTTCTGGCAAGTAGGAGAGGGACCTGGAGTGGCCGTGATGGGAGAAAGGATCACAAACACTTCCAGATTTGATGAAAGCAATAACAAGCAGACCAAAGAGTCTGAAAGACACCGAGCAAAAGCGAAGGGAAGAAGTCGCCCCAGCATGGTCACTGCAGGTCACTGAAAATGTGCAGTCATGGGAGGGTCTTAGAAACTGGCCTACAGAAGAGACCCCTCTAGAGACAGGAAGTTGGGATTGCAGCTCACACCCTGGCTCTGTGAGCCGGAAGACAACACTGTGGGCTTAGCCCTGCCGGGAGGGAGAGGCTCAGGGAGAGAGAGCCGGGCATCCTGAGCCACCAAACACTGAAGTTCCTCAGCCTTATCAGTGATGTCTGACTCATTTATAAGCTTTGTGTGACCAAAACATGTGGGAGAAAGTCACTCAAGAATAGGTAATGCTACAGAGGCACAAATGCTGTGGATCTCTAAAACATCAACGCCACCGGTTCCGGCCCACAGGAGCCTCAGCCCTTGGTCCTCACTGCGTTTCCTTTGTGTATTTTAACTCTGTCCAAGGAAACCTTTCTGTGGCTCTCAATAAATAAATAAGAGGAAGAAGGCAGTTAGAAATGTGAATATATGGGCCGGCCAGGTAGCTCAGTGGATTAAAGTGTCTCCTTAGGCAGACATAGGGGCCGGGGTTCAATCCCCTGTGTGGCATGCTGGCCTCGCCTCTGGGGCTTCCTGAGACGGTGATTGAGACTGGGCATAGCGGTGTGCACCTGTAATCCCAGTGCTTGGGAGGCTGGAAACAGGAGGGTGAGTACGAGTCTGACCTATGTAGTAAGACCATGTAGACCCTGTACTAAATATATTTTTAAAAAGCATACAAGAGATAAATGGGGTATACCCTTGGAAAACTAGTATAATTTAGTAAAAATATAGACTGTGCCCTATAATATACCCAACTCCAGCCAGTAATGAATTAAATATTTGCATAACAAACCATAAAGCAACCATGAAAAATAAACAAGAGGTGTAACTGTCAAGTCAGTACAAGAGATAAAAGAGAACTATAAAGTTTATGCAGCTAATCCAAAAGAAGACAGAAAAAGAGGACAAGGGGTCGAAAAGCAAGCAGAGGGGAAAATGGAAAATAACAACCATATTAACATTCACATCAAAAGTAAGCACAAGGAGGAAAAGGCAGAGACTGTCAGAGTAGGAATTAGACAGAAGAAAGAAGAGCACGGCACTGTGGCAGCGCCAGGCGCGTCAGCACTCAGGGGTCTGAGGCAGGAGGAGTGCAGACTTGCAGCCAGCTTGAGCTGCATCTGCTCTCAAAGTCAGTGAAAGTAAAAGAGAGAGAGAGAGAGAAGAGAAAGAGAAGAAGGGAAAGGAAGAGAGAAAGAAAGGGAAAAGGAAGCAGAGGAAAGAAAGAAAGAAAAAGTGAAGAAAAGAAAGAAAAGCAGAGAGGGGGAAAGAAAACAAAAAGAGAGAAAGAGCTGAAAGGAAGAAAAGAAAGAGAAAAAGGGAAATAAAGGGGGGAAAGGAACAAAAGAAAAAAGAAAGAGAAGGAAATAGAACTATGGAAATATGAATTAAAACGAAAGCCAGATCTTTGAGAAGATGAGCAAATATTACGAAAATTTGGAAGTTGGATGGAAGAACCAACCACCAGTGTTGAGAATGAGGAGGGAACATCACGTCGTATCCTACAGTTTAGCAAACAAGACAGCATTTGCAAGATACAAACTCTTCCTGAACTGATGACTAGATCCAGCGCACTCACAGTCCAGCAGTCCCACAGTCACCGGCTTGTCCTGGGGACAGTTACCTGACACTCGCATCTTAAGGGCGAGAGGTTCATTTTGCTTCACATCTTCAGTCCACAGTTGGCCAGGTCCGCGGTAGGAAAAGCAGGCGGAAGAGACACGGGGGAATTACAAGCCCAAGCCGTAGACGGCAGGCATGCTGAGCTCACGTCCCCGAGAACCAAAGAGCAAACTCCACAAGACCACCTAGGTTAAGCCTGGGAAGGATTCACTGAGCACCAGATCCTGAGAGGTGGGCTCCACAGAGCCCACCCGAGGTGGGCACAATGGGGGTCAGACCATGACCAACCAAGTTCCCAGGTCTAGCAGCTGAGCCGGCGCGGGTCCCGTGGGGGGCAGCCAGGGCACAGCCCAAGGACAGACCTCATGAAGAGAGGGGTCCAGGGGTCCTGCTGCCCACCTAGGGGACTGATGCCTATCTGGATCTTACCAGACTGGGTGATACCACCACAGTGTAATCTCAAGCTGTTTATCCCCAGGGAGGCCAGGCGGTGGCCTGGTCATTCCGTTCTTATCCTGAGGCCTGGCCTTGACAGGCAGGCCTCCAACCGCAGCTGGGATGAGTCTGCCCCGACTCTGGCGCGGGCCCAGCCCTGTCTCACCGCCTACAGCGTTTCTACCTACCTGAGCCGTCTACCGCAGAAGAGCCCGGGTGGGGGAGAAGGGAAGGGAAGAACCAGGAGGGAGAAGCACGGCCCAGCAGGGAGCCAGCTGTAGCCGGTGACCCGCCCTCCTCACCCCTTCCTCCGGGCACCTCTAGATGTCACCTGGCTGCAGGCACTCTGCACGGACTCACAGGCTGGCTCCAAACTCAGAGCGCATAGCCAAGGTCCTAGCTCACCTGAAAGTTGTGAGGCAGAGCAAGGGCCACTCCTCCAAACGCGATCCGAGGCTTGCTGTCCACCCGCTCCTTCAAGTGGACGGCTGGTCGAGTGGGGCCAGGGGCTCCCTCAGCAGCTCCTCCTGGTGTGACCTACGCTGCCATCTCCAGGTGCTAGTGAACCACGTGTGCACACACAACCCCCAGCTGCGCGTTTTCTAACACAGAACATGGCAGTGCTTTGGGGTCTGTCACAGCCCCTTGGAAGGCCCCATCACTCCTGGAGGGCTGCTCTACCCTGGTCCATCAGGGGAGTGAGTTGGTTGTCACAGGGTCACTCCATGGCCTTCCATAATGAGGACAGTTGCCAGTGATTTTAAACCAAGACACTGACTAAGTGGCCCAAAGGATCAGATCTGAGATTCACAGTGTCTATATAAATTTCTAACAAATATATAAAAATATTGATTACCAAAACAGCAGCTCTTCTGCACATTAATGGCATTTTCTAGGTTACAATGATTCTGTCCTTCAGTGGAATCAAAAACTCCATTCCAAATTAGGCATGATGGCGCATACCGGAAATCCCAGCCCTCGGGTGGCTGAAGCAGGAAGATCGCCGTTCAAGGCCAACCTGAAGTGTATAGTGAAACCTTGTCTCAAATATATATATCACCCTGATCCTCGTTGCCAGGGTCAGCCTCCTCGTTGCCCTCAGATCTGCTCCCTTCAGTGGAGTCCACACACAGGCGTGCCTTCTCCATGTAGGAGGAGAGGAGGAGACGGGAGCCCAGCCATGCCCCAGCCACGGCTCAGAACTCAGAGCAAAGCTCTGACACTGGCCCGGGCGACAGCCTCATCTCTGGAGTAGCTGCTGTTGCTTGTTTCTGGGGGATGCTCAGAGGAGGGGCTCCACCCTGCAGGACCCCTAAGGTGTCTGGAGGAGTAAGTTCCCACAGGAAGGGACCCCAAGAAAACAGCTTGGCACAGAGTTCCAGAAGGGTGGACAGACGCAGCCTTAGCAAGGCAGGTGGAAAACCCGATGGACCAGCGTGATGTACCGGCCCTTCCCGGGCCTGGGCCGATGCTCCCGACGGGCCAGGATCGTGTTTTTAATCCACAATTTGGAACCTAGAAACATGAAAAGGAAGAAAGCCAGAAATGATGAGTAAAGGAACCAGGGAAGGATTTCTGTTCCTTGGACTCTACCTTAGGAGAATCGATCGAAGGTGGTGCAGTGGTTCAAGCCTGACAGTGCTGATCGAGCACACGTTCACAAAGGGCGGGGCTCCCCGAGACGCTGCGGCACTAGTAGGAGACCCTGGAGCTGCTGCCTCCAAGTCACGGAGCCAGCAAGGAGTGTTTATTGTTCACATTGAGGAGAAAGTGCAGCGAACATACACGCCACACACGGGTGATGCATGACAAGTACATAATCCACGCTTGTACACGGGAGAACCTGCCCAAGAGCGTTGGCGCTGCACGGTCCTTGTCTCTTAATGAATTTCAGCATTTCTGTTTCTTCTCCACTTCCAGCTTTCTAAAGCTGACCTGTGTGATGGTGAGGGTCGGAACAAGAACAGAACCTCATGGAAAAGATAGAGGCTTTGCACAGTGTGCTTTGCACACTGCATGACAGGGCTGAGGGACCGGGGCTGGCCTTGGGCCCGCGTGGGACAGGCCGGGCCTGAAAGTCCTGGGAGAAATCAGAGCAGCTGCCGTAGATGGGGAGGGTGACGCCCTGACTTGCACCAGGCACTGTATGGGTTCACCCAGGGCTTTCTGCACCCTCACCTACCTTCTTGGGGCTCGGGCCTTGAAATACAGCCCCAGAACTGACTCATAAAGGGGAACAGGAAGGAGCGGGGAAAAGAGATGGAGGAAGGCAGGGAGGAGGGCGAGGAAAGAGCTAACTGGCCCGAGCCACTTTTCACCTGGGTTACTTTCCAAGGTGTCCACTCAGGGGAGGGCTTACATGATGAGGATGAGAGTGGTGGGCAGGAAGAGGGACAGGAAGGGGCAGCTCTGCCCTGAGCTGCTCACCAGGCCCAGCACATAGAGCCCGTGTGACACATTTGGTGTGTGGAGCTGTCACACCAAGTCCTGGGTGAGAATCCTGCTTGGAGAAGGCCACGGAGGCGCTGCTTGGCCACTCCTGGGTGAGATCCACCTCACTCCCACTTTCAGAACCCCCTGCTCCCCTGTGGCTGACAGGAAAATGTGTATCTTTCCCCATCTAAAAATGACTTCTATATTAGTCCCTTCCCTAACTGGAAGCTGACATTTCTCAGAAACTCTGGTAAGATCCAATTCATTTAGGCACATATTGAGTTTCTACTACAAGAGCGAGGTTACAGCTGAAGCCAAGTATGTTGACCGCTGTGGGCTCCTTCTTCTTAAAAAACCCCGTTGTAAGTGAAGCTCTAACCTAGAATTAATGTATCTGGTCTTTGAGTTCTTTTACTTTTAATCCTTCCAATAAAAACAAAAAGACTCAAGCTGGTTAAACAGTTCAACTAGCTTGACCAGCATTCTCTTTTGCATCATCTCCAATGCTTAATGTCACACTAAAAAATGACAGGCATTGGAGAAACTAAAGGGGAAACTCGCGGGGGGCACGCAAGCTGCATTCTTACTCAGGGTCCGGCCTGGCTCTGGGGCTCCTCCAGGGAAGGGAGCAGCTTTTCAGAACACAGAGAATTGGCTATTTACCCTTCAGATGTATTTGGCTTTTATTGACTTGAACACGGAAGCCAAAAATAAAAACTGAAGGCAACCACCAAGCCTTTTAACTCCACGGGCCTGTGTTGTACCAATTTTAAGCACTCCGCTTCGGGTGCCAGTGGGAGAGGAGAAAAACAGCAGTGAGAAGAAAAATGAAAACACATTTTAAAAAGAAAATATGTCTTCGCAAGCAATCTCTTTACTTAGTGGAAGCCACAGCTTTACGACTTTGCAGCAGACAGAGAAGTGTATTTTTTAATTCTCCCGTTCCTTGGGGGCACTAAAGCCACACTATAAAGCAGCGGGCTGCCAATCAGTCATAAAAAACTTAACGGATGATGACACGCATGACAGCGGGGTGATATATCACTGCGCTTTTAAACCAGAGACCAATTCTTAATTCTCCAAACTCCTCATAACAAAAGCAGCCTCAGAGCACGGGGCAGAGTTAACATGGTCATGGGCTTGGCTTCCAGCCCCCAGCTGGTCCAAGCTGAACCCCACTCACAAATCTGCATTTGTGAGCTGCCCTCGTCCACCAGTTAATCAAAGCCCTGGAAGTCCAAGGGAACCCGTGTTTATGGAAATCGGGTGTTTCTGCAAAGTTTTCAATGAGGCTAAAGAGAGCCGTTCATCTCATTTTGAAGCTGATCCTGCCAAGTGGTTTTCCAATGCCGGGTCTCCTGGCTTGGTCAGCACTTAGGAATTTATTTCTGAACTGGGCTAGGAGGAGCCTCTGGAATTCGAATTTATGTCTGTAGTTCGCTGCCTCGGTCCTGATCGGTCTCCAGAACGAGAATGTAATCAATTTGCCAAATGCAGACTTCAGGAAATTTTCATATCCCGAGAAGAGGCCCTGGAGTGGAGGCTGGTCCAGGAGGGAAGACGGGCCTCCACCTCACGCCCACCCTGGCCCTCCTCCCGGGCCGCCCGGCTGGGGGCGGCAACGCCCTCCCTAACAGGCTCACCAGCGGCTTACAAGATGGCGAGAGACATGTGGCTTGTGGCCTCCTGTGGCGACGCCATCCACCCATCTCTGGGTAGGAGGAGCGAGGGCTCGGGTCGTTATTCATCCAATTTGTTTTAGAGATTTATCCGCTTGGCAGTGTTCCAGGAAGTGAGTGCACACGTGTGCGTGGGTGGGTGTGCGTGTGCACACGTATGTGCTTGTGTGCACGCGCGCGCGTGTGTGTGTGTGTGCGCGCTCATGCACGTGGGTTCACCTCACCCTCACAGACCTCCCTGCTTTAGTCTTCCTGGAGGCAAAGGGCGTGCCCTCCCTTTCAAGGTAACTGTAAATTCACTGCTTTTTAAAAGATTTCCTTTGAAGAAGCCATGAAATAAATTAGCGGGGCTGGAAATGCGCTCCTAGCTTGTGTTGGCTTTGGGTTTTAGGGAGTTACTTAATAAACAAAAGCCAGTGAACTCAAATGGTAACGAAGTAATTTAAATGATTAATCAAGTGTTAAAACTAGTTTAACCTCTCCTGTTGTACAAACTCTATATCACCCTGACTAAACGAATAGAGGAATAAGACGCCCATCTGGAAATCTCATCTGAAATATTAGATTGGGAATCTAAACTTCAGCCAACTGGTGCGGCTTGTAGGAATATCCTGCCCGATAATAAGTTGCATTAATCTTACTTAAATTTTCCATCTAAATCATGTCCTGAGGCCATAGTACTCGGCGGAATCTATGCCTTATTTTAAATGCATTGTGCTACTGAAAATGATATTAACATGGGGCGGGGAGTTGTCCTTTTTTTTTTCTTTCTTTTGTCTCTTTTTCCTCCTGTTTGGTTTTTCCAACATTAAAAATCCATATGAAGACTTCTGGCTCTTTTGGAAGAACCGAGTCCCCCTGGAGCCAGCGGGGCTCATCCCAAGCACCCCCGGAGGATGGCGGTGCCCTCGGCAACCCCAGCCCCCACTTCCTCCGCTCCTTTCAGCAGTGAGCTGGGGGGCGGCCTCCCTGAGGAGCGGGTGGCAGGAGGCTCCTTCCTGCAGCCTCTGCTGCAGCCCTCTCTTTCACTGTTTGAGAGCAAATATTAAAATCTGCTGGACGGTTTCAACTAGATTTTCAAGGTCAAGAGGGGAGGCTACATCCTGGGGGCTTCCCCAGAGCTTCGGGACAGGGCTCCAGTGAGGACATTTGCAGCCCACACCTCTGGCTTTGCCTGTCCAGTCCCAGGTGCTACAAATAGGAGGAGCATTCAAGGCGCTAGGAAAACCTCCGCCCGGACTCGAACATACAGCTCTCGGCAACGTCCCTGGTGTCTGCTCCTTCAGCGTCCTAACGAGGGAAGGTGCTTGGCAGAGCCCAGGGAAGGAGGACAGGCGCAGAGACAGCCCGCTCCCTGCCTCGCAGCACCCGAGGGCTGGCCTCACTGGCGCCACCTACAGACGAGGGAGGAGAACGGGAGGTTCTCCCACGGGTCGGTAGTGGCCACGCGGTCCACGACGGGCCGCATCAGTCGGTTTTCTCATGGGGACAAAAATCCTGTCACGCACAACTTCAAGGCAGAGAGGCTGGTGTCCATGCAGGGCGCTGGAGGCTGCAGTCCATGGCAGCCTGGTGGAGGAGGGCGTGGAGGAAGAGACGCTCCCAGCAACCAGCAAGCAGGGCCTTTAGAGAGAGCCACACGGCAAGAGGCCACGGACCAGACGCAGAGCCACAGCGACACACGTGGCCCTGCCAGACACGCCCCGCGAGTGTGCCTCAGAGGCCGGCTAGCTAGCTGGTAAGCCAAGCCCCGCCCTCTAGAGGCAGAACCAGGAGGGTAGAAATTTCAATCTCAGCCTGGATAACTTAGTCCCTTGGCAAGAACCCCCCTCAAATTTAAAACATGAAAAAGGGTTGGCAATGCAGCTGAGTGTGCAGACCTAGCGCCATACCTGCACACACATTCGCACGCATGCACACGCACACCCGTCACCTGAGATGGCAGATGAGAACAGAGGCCTGCAGCTGTCCGCCAAGTCAAAGCAGCCCAAAGAGGAATCCTGTCAGGCTTGCCCTGGGGAGCCGCAAACAGCCCTGGGCTGCAGGGCCACTCTGTTGCCTCTTCCCCACCCCCAAAGATCTGAAGACCCCAGATTTGCTCCTCACTGTGTCCTCTACTGCCACATGGGGTGGGGGCCACCCTGGGCTTGGACATTCAGGGCCACTGCTGTGGACTTCAGCCCACTCTCTCCATGCAAGAACAGGGATGTCGGGGGTCCCGTGGCCCTGGCCCCTTCTCTGAGCCCCAGGGTGCTCTGTCACCCCCAGGATAGCTCCCAGGAAAAGCCAGCCCTGCCAGTCCTGAGGTCACCACCCTGCACTCCTGCCCCAAGTCAACAGGACACCCTGGGTCCCCGGGGCCTGGTGGCCTCGGCACTCACACAGTGGCAGGAGCCCCGGCTCCTCCGATGTCCCTTCCTGTCTGTCCCTTCTCCTCTACCCGCTGTGCACAAGTCTCTTTCACCACATGACCCTTGACCTCCTCTGAGACTCACCTGCCCCCTCTCAAGGTCATCCCCAGCACGCAGCTCAGGCACCGTCCGGGCCTGGCCTGGCCTGCAGCACCAGCACTGGGAGGGGCGATGGTCTGTGGCAGCTGCTGAGCTGCACCCTGCACCCCGCACCCTGCACCCTGCCCTCTGTCTCGTGTCTTGTCCTACGCACCAGTGATGCGCAGGTCCTGCTGTATCTTCTTCCCTGGGATGTTTTAGCTGGCTCTGTCTCCCTTGGATCCTTCTTCCTCCCTGTAGGATCTACCAGATCACTGGAGCTCTGGGGACTGCTTTCCGCAGGCCTCTTTTCCTCTACTTGTGGGTCCAGGCCCTGGCCGTCCACGCCCACCCACACACGACCCCACATGTGGCTCCTGGAGCTCAGCGCTGCTTGCTTTTTGTGGTGTCTGGGCTCTGGGCTCCAGTGGGGCTGGTAGCCTCCATAGCTTCTTCACTGACCTTAGACTGTGGCAAGAAGGAGTGGGCAGGCGAAAGCCCTCAAAATAGAAATTTCCAGAGCAGCCACAGAGGCCACCCTGCCAGGAAGGGTCACCCACAGCCCCCCTGTCCCTTGATCTGCTGCAGCAAGTGGGCCTTGTGACTTCATCTGTGGTGACATGCCCCCAGCGAGGAATGATGATAGAGCCTGGGGCCAGGCTGCGCCGCAGAGGGGTACTGTCTTCCCTGCTGTAAGGACCCCCCGAAGATGCTTATCATCACACACGAGACACAGCCACGAAGACACGAGTCATCGCAAATATTCTCATTTGTGTCCGCATCAAGTTGCACAACCTTGTGCAATCCAGCAGGAGGCTGAGAAATGTCAGCAGTTTAAACCAGGGCGATGTGTCAACAAACCCAGCCCATTTCACCCACGGCAGCAAACCACGGCTGCAAGAATCAACTTTTCTTTCATAAAGAGAATGGTCTCCCATGACCTTGCTTGGACAGGGTCAGCACTGCCCATGCCACCCACAAAGCGGACAGCAGGGAGGCTCCATGCAGGGACACTGGGGGTTGGAGGTGGGGACAGAGGACGCCTCGTGCTGCCAGAGAGGGCTGGAGCCACGCTCTCTTCTGTGAAAGAAATCTTGCATTTCTTTGCTGTGCTCCATGCACTTATGGTGGCCTTCCTGTGCACCTGGCACTGGTCCACATCCTGTGGACGTGAAAATACGGAAAGCACCGCTCACAGGCCAGCGGGGAGAAGAGTGCAGAACGCCAGCAGGAGACGCCTGGCGTGGACGGAGACGTGTCCGTGGAACACCACGCTCCGCACTGAGGCACACCTAGCTTGCCTCTGGTGGACTTGTTGTTGAAGCCGCCCCTGCCCTGCTTGTAATTCTCACAGGAGCCTTTATGGGTCCTGAAAGCCAATACCTGAGATAATTCGAGGGGAAACAGGAGATGAAAAGCGAACCATTGTCGCCATGACTCAAAGACAAACAAGGGCAGTCGGGAAGGAAACCACAAAGGCAAGCCGAGAAGTGTGGGAAGCAGAAACACCCCAGGGCTGTCCTCTCGCCTGTGGTGAGGCGAATGCAAGGGCCAAGAAGGGAGCCCTGAGGAGATGGCCTGGAGCAGGTCCCTGACAAGACCAGAGGCATCCAGGCTCTCTCTTCCCTGTGTCCAGCTCAACTTTCCCTGCTCAATGTGTCCATGTCCTTCCCTGAAACCTGCCATCCAGGGGACACAGAGAAGGCTGCCCTCCCACCACCACTACCCTTCACAGCTTCCTGTGGTGTGAGCGTCAGTGTGAGGTAAATCTGAAGCCCCAGAGCTGGGGACCAGAAAGGACCACAGCGGCTCACAGGTGGCCCGGACAAAGGAGGTGTGGTCTCTGGCAGGGGCTCTGGGAGGCCTAAGAGGTTCCAGAGCAGAGCTCCTGGCAGGGACAAGGGAAGTCCAGGCTACAAAGCAGGTGGAGCAGGCTGAGACGATTCGGAAGCCAGGTGAGAGAATGCCAGCAGGCAGGTAGATCCTAGGCCCCGGTTTCACGATGACCAACCTGTGAAGCGGCCAGGCCAGCCGAGAGATGAGCAAAGCTGAGCTCTCCTCCATCTGCAGCCTGGAGAATTAGCCGTCCTCGCGGCTTCCACCACAAACCTAGGTAAAGGCATTTATTTCCATGCTGCATCTCCTCATCAGTGAGAAAGAAGCTCTCCAAGAGCTAGGAGGAGACCCTTGAAACTTCAGGCGTGGTCTGTCAACGTTTCTGCCTCCTGCAGGCATGGTCATGGGGCCGTCCTCTGGACCTGGGGCCCATCCCAGCACGTCCCAGGTGTCTGGCACTCTGGGTGGCAGTGGTGCCATCTTCAGGCTTGTCCAGCATCACTACAGTGGGCACAGGCGCCCAGAGCTGGATCCCCTGCCCCTGGCTGGAGGCACTGCCTGGGAGTGTCCCTGTCTGTAGGAAGCCAGGTCTGACTTGAAGAACCAAAGCATCACGCTGGTAACAGCCCAGTCTCTCTCAGACCTCAGATGCCACCCTACACCATGCCAGGGGAGACTGAGCTAAATCTTCCAGGCCCCAGGTTGCATCGCAAAAGTTACATTTTCATAAATCCTGCTACCGGCATGTTTACTGGCATATGTCTCACACACATAAAACTAGAGTGCAGACTGCGCCCTCAACAAATTAGGTCTCTCAAGCTCCCAGATGTCTAGATCTCAAATCAGCAGCAGTGGGGAGCTCGAAGCTGGCAGCAGAGTCCTCACTCGGGGAGGAGAAGCTGAGGTTCCTCACCACAGGTTGTGGACAGCTGGCTCCCCGCCAGCCTCAGGCTATGGCCCACGCCTGGACAGGGCAGGGAAGGGGACCCACAGTGAGCCCCAGGTGACCCCCCGCCTGCATCCACAGAAGCAGAAGAGCCCAGGACACCCGCTGCACTGCCCTGCCAAGAGCGGTCCTCCAACAGGCCTCCTGCGAGCAAAAGGCCAAGGCTCTCTCCTGAGGATTAAAAAGTTCAGGCTGTGAAGATTGAAGAATGTGGGTTTTAGAGGTACAAAGGGAGAGTGGCTGGGCTACGCTTCTCAGTTGAAGGAAATGAGCATTTCTTGCAGCATTCAGAGCCCAGTCTCAACATGGGCTGACGTGGGTGGTTCAGCTCTTGAGAGGGAACAGAGTCATCTAACTTTGCTTTTTATCTTGAGGGACTGGGGTTTGAACTCACAACCTTGCACTTGTCAGGCAGGCACTTGTGCTATGGAGCTATCTCCCCAGCCCCCAAACTTTTATTTTTTTTAAATTTTTTTTCTAATTTTTAATTTTTTAATAAGAAATAACAATATGATAGTTTCAAAACATATTAGTAGTGCATTCATAATAATTGATACATTGAATATTGCTGTCCTCATAGTAGTTATACAGAGCACAGTGTGTAGACATGATAAATTTTCTAATCTATATTAGTAGAGGAGGAAAAAAAAAAACAACAACAACAAAAAAAATTTTTATCTTCTCTTTGTACAAAGAGAGAGTAGTTGTATATCTAGTCCAACATTCCATAATTGTAGTGGGATACGGGTGAACCTGGCAATGTTGGAGGTTGTTGGTATAACTCTCTTACAGCTCATCATACTGATCTAGCTCTGCGTTCTATGTCTGGTAATTAAGCTTTTCTGCTGGGTGATCGAGGGCAAGTTAAGGCCCGACCTGTATAATAGATCATTCATCTTTTGTATCTGCCAGGGTCAAATCTCCTCACGATTAACTTTGGAACCATGTACAGTGCTTTGTAGAGATGTTGCCAGTATCAGTCATCGGGATGAGTGATGGCTATTGCTTGACCAGTTTGCTCTCTGTGAAAGCCTGAGAGAATGTCCTCTCTCTAGGTGACTCTCCTTAGGCACACTATACTTCATTTATCCCTTTCCTCTGAGGTCCGTTAATCTCCTTGAACAGAAAATTTGGGAAACTTCTGAGTTATAGGATGATACAGCACAGGTTCTCTTATGTCCTGAGTCCTCACTGGCCTGAAAGGGATAGGGCCAAAATATTGGCTATCCTCGTAACCCTTCTTTTCTCCAATTTTTGGACTGTTAACTTACATTCTCAACCCTCCATCAGAAAAGCTTCATGATACTGTTACTCTAGAACATAGGTAATTGGGCTTAATATCACTATCTTTCTGAGTATCAAACATCTTACACTTATCTTGCAATTGATACTTTCTGCCAATCATTGATATTCTAATAAATCTCTTCGGAATTCGATAAAAGTATTTACACATTTTTACACAGATATTTAGAAATCCAAGGGTGTACAAAATTATAGCCTATCAAGCGTGTGGCATTTTGCCTAGTCTCTAACTCTCCCTCAATACCCTATTTTGTTAATCAATCATTTACTTGAGAGGGGAGTATAGCAGCAACTGAGTTTACATTGGAAGCAGTATACATCTAAAAGACCAGCACAACATGCATTCCAATCATAGTTCCAGTGTTGCACGATGCTGTCATCAATGTGGAAAACCTTTTGAAGGTTCCTAGGACCAATATCAAATTCATCCTGTGTACATAAGAGTATGGTTCTGCTCCTGCTATGTTTCCTCTCTTTTCTGCTTCCAGTCACTTCGTTGTTTAATCCATAGTCTTTCATTTCCATTCAGCTGTGTTATGCCTTTCTATTTTTATTTCTTCTTTAGATTTCTTACACTAGGGAGACTATATGATATTTACACATGTAAGTCTGGTTTATTTCACTTATGAGTATATGTTCAATATACATCCATTTATATATGAAGTCTTCCATTTTATCATTCTTTATAGCTGAGTGATATTCCATTATATAAAAATACCACATCTGTTTCAACCATTCTTCAAGTGATGGGCATTTTGGTTGTTTCCAAGATTTGGCTATTACAAATTGGGCTGCTATAAACATAGGTGCATAGACATCACTATGGTATGATGTTTTCAGTTCTTCTGGGAAAATTCCCAGTAGGGGGATAGCTGGATTGAATGGG
>PVKN010001371.1:0-52939 GCA_004027915.1 Capromys pilorides
CGGCTATTATTGAGGCAGTTTGAGACATTTTCTGGTCCTGTGGAGCAGGACTCACTCTGGTGACAGCAGCAGCAAAGGGAGTAAGCTGGAGCCTTGAAAGACGATCGGGGCAACCAGATGAGATGAAGAAACCACACAGGAGGATGACAAGAAGGAAGAGGAAGGGGGAGGAGGCCCCCTGAGCCTGGCCCCACAGGCACCTGCGCACTCTGGAGCCTCGCCCTCTCTGGAGCTGGGAGCACACTATCTGCAAGGCGTACCGGCGGCTTTACAGCCATGTGTGTCCTGGGACCTGGCTGCCACGGTGGCTTCCATCTCTTCAAGGGAAAAACACAACCCACATGGCAGGGTGGCACAAAGAAAAGTGGTGACCGGGTCACTCACTGCAGAACATTTGATCTCGCCGTGCTGGGGATTAGTTTGGGGTTGGGGAGCCAGCCTAGGGATAGACACGCCCCTTGTAGCATAAGCAGCTCCATAAGTAGCCTCAGGTGTGCATGGTTGGACAGGAGGATGACATGTCCAGGCAGGAAAGACCAGGCTCCTCGCAAGGCTCGTGGCCGCTGTGTAGTCCCTGCTGGTGTGGCTCTCTGCCACCTGCCCTGCCAGGCGCTTTGGGCACCATGCTTCTCCAGCAAGTTGGTAGCACTGCCCAGGCTTGCGTCGTCTCTGCTGCTTCTCCTCTTGTGACGACAGCCACTCTTCTTAAGTGAAAGGCACTGCACTGCTTTTCCTGCTGCTTCATGAGTTTCACTGAGCAGTGAAGCCCTTTTCCCTGGAAGTGGGTGGTGGCTCCTGCTAGGATGTGAGTCCTAGGGTAGAGCTCACCCTCAGGACCTCATTTAGCAGTCCTCTCCTTGCCTGTCTCCAAGTGACAGTTGCGTTGGGTTAGGGCGTCAGTGTATGGAGATGCCCAAAATGCTGGGACGGATCCGTGCCAGGCAGGCTTCTACTTGAGCAGGTGAAAAAGAAAAGATAAAGGGTCCCTGTGTGCCATGAACCAATGTCACAGGAGTGAAAAGGCCCACAGAGCAGGCTGTCGAGGTGGACTGGGGTGGAAGGAGAGGCAGACAGAGTTCTCTCCCTGAACCACCTGGGCTTAGGGTGGTGTCGTGTCAGGATAATGGGACGTGGGGAGGCTGGGAAGGACATCCAACACGCTCTGCCAGCCCCTGCGTGGTGCTCCGGTAACGTGCAGTAAATAACTAATGTGGTTTTTTAAATTTTGTTTTGTTCTGTTGTGATACAAAGCTTTTGGTTGGGATTATAAATTGTTTGCCACAGGAAATCAGTCATTAGAGTGGAATATGTCGCTCAGCCTAAAGGGCACTGAGGCACGCCGGCTAGATCCTCAGAGGCTCACTTGCGTCGTAACTGGCGAGCAGTAGCTGCGCTTTTCATCGGTGGTGCGGCCAGAGATGGACATGGGAGCCAGTTTGCCCAGTGGTGAGTGAGCAGTGGCCCCTGGACCAGAAGCGCAGGGAGGGTCTGGGCCCAGATCTCAGTTAAGACAGGCAGCCGGGAAATTTGCACGCAAGAGGGACTGAGATATGTTCCATCTCTTTTACGAAAGTGGTGTGGTTTAGGCTCTGAGTCAGGTGTGACTTCGAGGATTAGCAGAGGATGAAGGTGTGGGCAGAAGGATGCCTGTTTATAGGCTAGAAGGAGAAGTCACACGGCCTGATTAAAGCATGTTGGAGCACTCGTGGTCTGCGGTGATAGGGAGAGCCTCTGCCTGTTCCATTAAGTCACTTCAATTGCAGTGCATCTGATGTGCGGGCCCCAGGCCACAGATAACTGTTGCAAAAGGACACTTCCACACCGAGGAGGAGGGCCTGGGCTGTCACTGCGAGGAGCCACTGTGGAGGGTCCCCCAGGCTGGCGGTCCCTGGGAGCGTGGGCGCTCCCCTGGCCGGTGACTACCACCTCTCAGCCGTAATTCAAGCTGCTCTCACCCAGCAGTGTGCAGGAGCGGCGGTGCTGCCCCTCTCCGGGATGTGGTTATTTGGCTTTGTCTGGAGACACTTTTGGTTACACAGATGGCGGAAGTGTGTAGCCACCAGAGGTCACAGGTTGGCCTCCAGAACACAGCGTGCTGAGGTGGGCAGCCTCAGGCAGCCTAGGGCTGTACGCGGCCTACGGAGTCTTTCTGCCGTCATTGTGGTTTGTCACGATTTCTTTAGAGAGAGTTGTGCTTTGTCCCACCAAATTTTGAAAGGACTTTATGATTTTTCGTGTGAGAATCTTAGACTCTGATCTGGAAAATGCCTCCCCGGGGCGTCCTGTGCAGTATTGGAGCCAACTGTACAGTTCGGTCTGGATGCTAAGAGTGTCCCCATCTCCACTTTTCTCTGCTGCAAGCAGTTTAATTTTGCATACCATTTTGTTTGGGAATAAAAATGTCCTGCTAATCCTTCTTCCCCTGCAAAAAGTTGAAAATTGGAAAACTTTGGGCATTCTATGTTACTAGTGACCTGGGATCAGGGAAGCCTAGCTGCTGTTTACTTTGCTTTTGTGTTTCAAGATTGCTAAAGCATTCGTGTGTTTCGCTCTAGCAGTTTTGGCGAGCCTGGTATTTCCCTGACGTAGGTGAGCAGCTGCTGAGGGTCGCCTTGAACACGCTGACGGCCCCTTCAGTACATGGGGCCGCTGTAAAAAGTATCTCTCAAAGGTAACGCAGAGACAGGGACATCCTGCGTTGTAAACGGTGAGCTTACTGCTCTACAGTTGAAAGCATCATGCGTCTGCTCCGGCAACTTCTGTGGCTAATCCCTTCACGAGCTGATACGCCAGAAACATTTGCTGTTGTTTACCAAGTGCGCATTATCAGCCCCTGTGGGAGCTATAATTGAACGGCTGGTTATGCTGCTGCAATTTCACCACCTCCTGTACGTTGTAAAAGCATCAGCTCTTGGCAGACTTGTGGGCTAAGTCTGTGGTAGAACCCTAGTTGTTTAGTGAGACTCCTTTTCGCAATCCACAGTGGTGGCTTCCTTGCTTGTGGAGATGAAGAAAATCCTTCACTGGTTTTCATTCGAAGCAAAAGCCTTGGAGCGTAGGTCACACCACAGTGCCGTCTGAGCCCCCGCCCTTCCCCCAGCAGGGACTGTGCTGAACAGATGCGGACGGATTCTTGTTAACCTGGATGGAAGAACTGGCTGGAGTAGCACCTTAAATGGTGAAGTGAGGTTTTTCTTTTTCTTTTTTAGATTTCATGTCTCTCCTGGGAAGTTAAGTGTTTTGTCAGTTGACAGTGTTACTTTGGGGTCCCTAGCTTCAGGGGAGCACTCTCAGCAGCCGTGGGCCCCATTGTGCAGGGAGGTTTTCCAGAAACCTAATTGGTAGATGTAGGTCCCTGTGGCACACAGCAGGAGGATTTACCGTGCCTCACCACTGCCGTAGCGCTGGCCTTGCAGCCCTGCATCTGCTGAGCTTCCTGGGGTGCTGTTGCGGAGGTGGTGCTGGCCACCGGCCCCGCCCTGGGCAGGCTGTCCCCTCTGCCCTGCACCGACAGTTCATGGAGTTGCTCAGCCCTGCTCCCATAAGCTCACCTGGTTTACCCCAGCCAGAGTGGTTTACCGTGGTATAAAGTAAATAAAACAAAAATAGTGGAGGTGCAGGTGGGATGAATCATCTTATGCCAATCAAATTAAAGAAGAAATCCTTGAGCCTGTGAGGAGAGCGACAGTGAATACAGAAAGGCAAACAAGGAGGGCCAGAGAGGTTCTGCAGGCTGCTGTGCGGGGTCTGCTCTGTGCCCAGCAGTTGGGCGTGTGGGCCGCAGGAAGGCAAGGTCTCTTCTCACAGGGAAGGGCGGCAGCCCATCATGTTCCTAACCCCCCTGGGGCCTGGACCTGCCGTCCCTGAGGGGGGCCAGGACGGCCCTGGGGATCCAGGTGAGGTTTGCCCTGCGGTCCTATGGTCAGTGCAGTGCACATGTGTGTCTGGCATTCTCTGAACTCCTCTGCTCCCTGATGTGAGTTACGAGGACAGTGTCTCTTGCCACCCAGTGCCTGGAAGGAGCAGCAAGGCTGTGAGGGCAGATGGAGGGCCTCTGTGTCGCCCCCGTCCTGGGCTGTGGAGCCGCTGTTCTGCAGCAGACCGGCAGCCCTTGTGCCCTCCTCTGCACTGTCCTTGCTGCAGGGCTGGGGCCACGGCCCACACTGCTGCTGCCATGGGTCAGGATTCAGGGAGGGGCAAGAAGTTCAGCCCCACTTCCAGCCTCTGACAGAGGCCTCCTGGTGCTAATGCATTGGTGATCGCTTGGTTCTCAGCAGTCGAGGGGCCACCTGCAGTCCAGGCCAGTGCAGTGCCGTAGCCACACGACAGCAGCGGTGACCCTGGGAAAGAGTGGACACATAGTGAATAGTGCTCAGCTGGTCCCTTGGAGGGGAGCTATGCAGTGGGACCGTCCTTGGGTGCTAGGACTGGCTGACACCACGGAGAATCTTCCAGCTTAAGGAGGTCATGAGTGCGGTAAGAGAAACAGAGCTGAGAGCAAGCGGGGCCTTGAGTGCCGGGACACGGGGCTCTCTCTCCGCCTTAGCCCCAGGCAGGCCAGACCAACGGGGCCTCTGTAGAGCCAGCACTGTCGCTGCAGCATTCGGAGCGCTCAGTGTCCCCAGGGAGAAAGTGCCCCAGCTGGAAACAGCAGCGTAGCTGACAGAGGCGTTCTGTGTCAGCAGCAGTGCCAGCGGCGGCGGCAGGCTCACTCACTGAGCGACCAGACTGTGTGCAGTCAGCGCCCAGTCTCCCTCAGAGCCCTGTCCACGTGGCCATCAGGCAGGGTGGCGCAGTCTCACGCAGAGGTCGCGGCGGAGTCATTCCTCTGGATTCACGTCCAGGCTTCCGTCATTTTTTGTTCATGTGCAGTAGAATTCTGTTTGCTTCCCGGCTCCCTCAGAGTCCCTCTGGGGGAAGGTGGCAAAGCGAGCCGATCACAGTGGGACTGTCACCGTGCTGCTGACCCTGGTGTGAAGGCAGCAAGGAAGTGGTGTGGACTGGGCTCGAGTCAGCCCTGTGCCCTCGTGAGTGTGGCAGCCACAGTCTTGAGCTGTTACTGTTACTTAAGGGAGAGCACTGCTAAGAAGCAGTGGCCACTGTTGTGGTCACCAATCACGAAAGCGCTCTGTGAGAGCAAGAGAGGAGATGTGGGCTCCAGGTCTGCCCACGTGGCCTGTGGTCTGCAAGTGGCTGAAGAGCCGCGTAAGGCACTGTCTTCGCCACCTGCTGGCCTCTGGACAAGGGTGGAGGAACGCACTCACAGAGTGTGGAAACTGAACTGTGCTCAGAAAGAGTTGGACATGGCTGCCGGGGGAGCAGGAACTTGGGGGCACAGCAGGGAAGGGGAACAGGTGTTTTTAAAGGAAGTGCTCAAGCACGTGGTACCCCACGCTTAGCTACCTTGAATCTCTGAGACAGGTCAAGGAAATTCGGAAAGGGGGTGTCGGTAATCAAGCAGGTCAGCTTGAGACCATGCTCCTCATTGGCTTCGGGACTGGGGCACACCCCAGCAGAGGGAGCCGTCTCCCAGCACAGCTGGAGCAGCGGGACGGGCTAGGAAGACTGCCAGATGAGTCAGGGCCCTCTGTTCTCACAAGGCTGGGTGCGCAGCCCTAACCTGAGAGGCTGCGACACTGCAGGGAGTTGGGCCGGTTGGTCTATAAAGCCTCGCATTTTTGAGACTCTTTAA
The DNA here is from genome assembly GCA_004027915.1 of Capromys pilorides. NCBI lineage: Eukaryota > Metazoa > Chordata > Mammalia > Rodentia > Capromyidae > Capromys > Capromys pilorides. The sequence continues at coordinate 5,693 of PVKN010001371.1, forward strand.
GGGGCTGGGGAGATAGCTCAGTAGAATAAGTGCTTGTCTGGCAAACGCAAGGACCTGAACTCAATCCCCGGTCCCGGAAAAAAAAAAAAAGAGAGAGACTCTGACAGATCTAATTCCTATCGGTGACATTATAAAAACCCAGGGTAAAAACAGAAGCAGTGTTCTTACTGAAAAATGGGTTTTAGAGCATTTTCAGGATTACTCTTTGAACATAATCTTAGAAATATGATCAAAGAAATCCATTTGTATAAGCACTCAGTTGGTTTTTAAAGTTTTTTTAGAATGTTCCTTCAGTCATTGTAATGTTCCTTTCCTAGAGCATTGTTTTAATTCTTTGGTATTGCAGTGAAATGGAAATTAGAGGATAGGAGGGGCTTTCTAGATGCTCTTAATTTTTTTTATCAAACACAATACATAAATAATATTCCTGTATGACTCCCCCGGCTTTGGGCTGCTGCCTGGAGGTGGGGCCCTCGTTGCCTGCAGGGTCTGACGGGGGCCCCTGGAGGAGTCTTGGGTACCGCGTTGGGTTAGCACAAATTGCTGCTGCACGCTGGCTCTGGGAAGAAACACACCCACAGGTCACTTTTATCCTTAGGAGATCATTTCATCCCTATGTTTTCTGTATGAAATCACATTTTAAAAAACAACAAACTAGAGGAAGAATTCCTAAAAAGTGGAATTTTAATAAAATGGGATTTTGCCCATCCTACCCTTCTCTACGTGTCTTTAGCTGACCTTGTTTAAAACAGAAAAAGAGACGGCCCAAAGTTCATTCATTTCCTAGTGTTTATTCTGAAGGAAAAAGGGTTGCCTGGGCTTCCAGCGGTGTCTGGCTGGCTTGGCTATTCCTACAGCTTTTGCGCTAGCCGTGCTTCATTTGTCCTTTACACATGTCTCTGGTGGTGCCCCACAAGAGTGACTTACCCTTCGTAGAACTGCTGTTGGCGTATTTCTGACTAGGATGGCTTTCTGGTTTTAAAATCTCTTAAATTGTCAGTACTAGCAATGCATGCTTATGAAAAGTTTTTAAAGAGCATAAAATGCCAATTTTTTTCAATTAATGACAGTGTCCTTACAGCTCTTTCTTCTCTTCCCACCTGAATAGTGCAATTGAAAAGATAGCAGGGGCTGAGCAGGCAGGGATCTTTATGACATAAACCTTGGACCGTAGCTGCTTCACAATAAAACATTCTTGCTGGCAAAAGGCAAGGCATCAGACCGTATATTGGGAAAGGTGATCTGCAACTCTTAGGGAAAGGCTCGGTTTTCCTTCTGTGTCAGGAGAGTGTGTGATGGTTAATGAAGGAGCAGCAGCCCCGTGGGAACCTACGGAGGAGAGCGGCGGCCTGTTCATAGGAGATTTACTTAAGTTTTATGCAAATGAGAAATTTTCTTAAGCACATGATAAAATGCCTATTCACACTCATAAAAGAAATGCAATTTAAAAGTATAATAGAACGTCACTTTTTTAAAAACTTCAATGCAGAGATTGAACAAGCAAAAGAAAGATCACCCAGGCGTTGTGGAGCATGCCTCCAATCCTGGCGCTGGGGAGACTAAGACAAGAGGATCGCCACAAGTCTGAACTGGGTAGTGAGGCCCTGTATCAAATAAGTACACTGATTAATTTTTAAAAAGAAAGCACTTTTTATATATTGGACTGACAAAGAGCAAGAGTTAAAACATCTTTTGGAATAGAATACAAACCTGAGTCACACGTAAGACACTGAATGCACCTTGAGCCGTAACTTTAGGTGAGACAGATCAGACACACAGGTGTAAACGTTGCATGGGGGATACGAGGAGAGAAGGAAGAGAAGCCCCAAGATGTGTTCCGGCCATCTGCCAGCTCCTCCCAAGGAGTGCGGTCATCACACACTGCAGACTTGCACTGACAAAAAGCAAAAGCTGAAAAACCAGAGTTAATCATCTTTTAAAACACCTGTGGGAAAGCAGGTGCTTCCCAGCCTTATGTGTTAGTGGAGTAATGCAGAGCGGGGCTTGGGAGCCCCCGGCAGCTTATTGGTGCACAGTGCCTTAGACCCAGCTGTTGCACTCCCAGGGGCTCTCGCTGCTGCTGCTGCTGCTTGCTGCTGCTGCTTGCTGCTGCGGTGTCCCCAGGGAGATCCTCTGCCAGCCTCCTGCAGTTACTCACTGCAGGGTAGCTCATCACAGCAGAGAATTACACTTAGTACCAGTGCCCATCAGGAGGAAGCAGTTAGACTTGAAGGACCTGAAACATGGAAAGTACAGCCTTAAAAAAAAAAGTGTGGAATGAAGTCTGGGGGATGTGTTAAGAGAAAGCAAGTAGAGTGCATGTGTATGGTGGTGCTGTACTGGAAGGGTAAGGTGTTCATCTGTGTCCACAGAGTACGTCTCTGGACACACAAGAATGAGGAGCCACAGCGATTGTCCTTGTGATGGACAGCTTGGTGGCCAGTGTGTCAGAACGTGGGGTTTTCCAGAGAAGACCTATTTCTGCTGTTCAAATGTTAACCATAGGCTTTACCCATCTAGTAAATATACAATTAAAACATAACATTTTGCAGATCAAATAAAAAGCAAGATGCATCACAAGTTATACAGATCCTGCAGCTGTGCAGTCCTCAGGTGATGTTTTTTCCTTGTATAGCTGAAGATACTGTAGTTCTCTCTCTGCAAGGAGAGTTATCTGCCAGCTCACTGTACCAAATCCTGCCTGAAGTGACCCCTAGGTAACTCTTCTGACGCCTGCTTGTTTATATTTAAATTTTGGTATTCATATTCAAAACTGAGATTTACATGTAGTATTTTGCTAGTCATCTTTGATGTTTTGAAAGAAATATAAAACTGGAAAGGAATTAAGAACCCCCCCCCCCCCACACACACACACACATACACAAAAACCCAGCCAACCAACAACAAAGTGAAGAGACTTTCCTTTTCCCTTTTTCTCCCCTGGCCCTCAACGCAGGCAAGCTGAGTGGAAAGCGTTTCGTACTTTTGCGTTTGTAGTGATTACACTTTTACCACAGGAAGAAGAGGGAAGCACCTGCAAGACACAGAAGACTTCCTGGCTTCAGGACTGTGTTTTGTCCTTGTCTCCAAACAGTGACCTTATGGTCATAGCGCGGGAGCAGAAGGCTGTGTTTCTAGTGCGTGAGTAACGCATCATTTGGGGACCTTCATTTGCAAGCATAGACCAGAACAGAGCAGTGATTGGCTGGAGAACACATGTGCCGTTTCTACTGTATGCAGTGATTGGCTGAAGAGCACAGGTGCCATTTCTGCTCTATGCAGTGATTGGCTAGAGAGCATAGGTGCCATTTCTGCTGTATGCATTACACCGTGGCATATGTGGGCCCCGTGATACCTTATTTCCTTCTCCCTGTTTCCTTTTCTCCTTCATTGTTTCCTCCTCTGACTTCAACCACGTCAGTTGTCTCTGTGGCACTTGACAGCAGTACTGGGCATTTCCAATTCTCGCAAGGCACAAGGTCACGGCTGCTCCTTTTTTTCAGTTTTTATTTTTATTAAGCATATGGTTGCAGTATATGGTGATTACCTGTATCCTGGGAGTGGAAAGACCCCTTTGGTGGATGGAGTGATTTTCAGCTGGGGTCTGCTTCAGGCTTTTGTTTGGAGCAGAAATTCTGAGCTGAGGAAGTTTGTGTTGAAGGTTAACTTTGTGACTTGGGGTGTGTGAGATACGATAGGCTCCCCGACCGAGGCAGGGCTACATGTGAGATGGCTAGAAAGCAAATCTGTCCCCAGTAGCATAATGCAGTGGAAAATTTTCTCTCCTTTCTGATAAAAGTAATCTTATAAATAAAATAGATAGTGTGGTACATAGGAATTAAAAACCTTATTCTGCAACACTGAAAATAGTATGTAAATTTAGTTGGGAGAGTAAGAGATCAAAGGCTAGGAGACTGGGTGATGTTATAAAATCTCTTTAAAAATTTAAAGCATTGTTATTATTTAACTATAAAAATACTCAAGTCAGTTAATGCAGAACTATGAAGTTGTTAGCTCATCATTCAATGTATGAAGTATTGTCTGTGTATTTTAAGGGTATATTATAAGCTTTCTGAATTATTTTTCAGCCAAATGGAAGCAGAGTGATAAAGGAAAGGAAGAAATGCACTTTGCTGTTGCCTGGAGCGGCTCTCTAAGTGTTGAAGAAGGGTAGGTGCCAGCGGGTTTGCTTGCTTCTCTGTGAGTTAAGCCTGTGTGTGAGACAGACTTGTGCCTGAGTCTGGTCAGCAGTTCTGTAATGAGGGAATGTTTAAGCGACTGTGCGCCCAGCTAAAGGTTGTAAAGCAGGTTCAGACAGCAAATCCTACCCATGTGATTTATTTTTCAGTTCAGTGTGATGAAGATCAGAGCTCAGAAAGAACCCCATAACATCCTTCTCACATCCCATCTTTTCCCTCTGTTCCTGGAGTTAAGCTTCGTTGCCCACCAAAGCCGAGGGTGCTCATTTTCCTGTCTTGTTCATGTCGAGCTTGCACTGCACAGAGCTCATGAGCTCCGGAAACGGGAGTTGGTCCATCTAAGTGCCTACTGACCCAGTGAAACTTAAGACCCACCTCTGTAGAGGGGGTACATGGAGGGGATGCATGGTGGGCCGCTGGTGTGGAGCCTCGAGCCGAGGACAGATTGGCTAAGAGCTCGTGGCTGGCAGCAGCCAAGAGTGGGTAAGGAGGCCGCTGAGACATCCAGATGAGAGACCCCGAGCGCAAGTGCCCAGAACGCCTGGCACACGAGAGCGCACGAAGTGTGCTCTGCTGTTGTCAAGAGATGCAGCGTTCTCATTTTATGACAGCATTTTCAATGAAATTATCTTGTCATAAGTGAACAGCAGACATGTTACTTATTAAAAACCAGCAGGAATAATACCTCTTGGTGATTTCCTCTGATGGGTGGGACAGGTGCTGGTGACTTCTTTGGGCTGGATGGCTTATGAAGGCTGTGTGTTAAGGGCCAGTCTCTGAGCTCCTGGCAGTGTTACAAGTCTCCATATCAAGGGTAAACTATCATTTTTTAGGAGCATCAGTGCTAAGGTGTAGTTAGAAAAATAGTGAAAAGGGTAATTCTACAAAGTACAGAAGACAAGACCAGCAAGTTGAAATGCAGTCCCTAAAATAACATATCCTATTGGGGATGGAGCTCAGGGTTACAGTGCTTATCTGGGGTGTGCAAGGTCCTAGTTCAGTCTTGAGTGCCAGGGAAAAACAAATACATGTCCGTAGCCTGCAGAAGTGCAGGCTGCGTGCAGTGGGACTGTCCCTTCCCACTGCCCTCTGTTGTCCCTCCACCTATAGCAGGAGGATTGCATTCTGACGTGATCACTTGAGACAGGTTCAGATACAGTCAGTTGTGTGTAAATAAAGTTTTGGTTTGTTGCATGCTTTTTCAAGGCAGCATAGATGCTTTTTATTAAAGTGAAAATAAATATGTTTTATGTGAATGAACTCCATGGTTCAGTGTGACTGTATTTTTACTTACCAGATGGAACTGACCACTTATGCCCTGAACTAACACACTGTAGAGAAAAGTAATTGCTGAGCTCACAGGCTCGGCCTAAGTTGTTGATTTTGCTGTCATTTTTGTTCCTAGGGAATCTGTGACAAGCGCTCTGTGCATACCGCTGGCAAGCCAGAAGAGGTGAGGGTGAACGGGGGCCTTCCGTCTCCTCTGCACTGGTGGGAGCTAGTAAGGTCATGAGTCTTGTTTGTGGCAGGAGCTCCACTGGGCGCCCCGACTGGACCTGCATCGTGGTGGGCTTTACCTCAGGTTACGTTCGCTTCTATACCGAGGTAAGCTGAGTCTTCAGCAGCCTGAAAGCCATGTGCTGCAGTACCTCTCTGGGTCTACCCTTATGGGCTGGGACTTGGCTTTCTTCAGGGAAATGTGTCCATGATGCTTGAGGGGGGTCACAGCCTGGGGTAGCAGATCCCCACGGGGTTCTGGGAGCCGCGCTCCGTCAGGCATGGCCAAGGCAGCGGCAGCCTCCCTGTGCTTCCTCCTAGAGCGCCGTGCTTCTGCTGGCACAGCTCCTGAACGAGGACACGGTGCTGCAGCTGAAGTGCAGGACCTACGAGATCCCCCGGCACCCTGGTGTGACAGAGCAGGTAGGGGCAGGCGGAGGCGGGGCTTCCGGTCGGGCGTTGCCACTCGAGGGAACATGGGCACAGCGGAGAGCCGCATGCCTGCCTGTAGCTGCTGGCGGGATGCCTGTACTGCTCATGCAGTTCAACAAAGAACTGAAATAAAATGTTCTGGTTAGAAGCCAGCAAGTTTCTTAGGGGGTTAGACTCTTAACAATTTAAAGCAATAATGGGACTTGAGTCAGCTTTACCTGTAGCAAAAGTTAAATTCAGATCTTGTTAATACTACCAGTACAGTTCTTACATTAACTATTTCTTAGAAGGCTTTCTGTATATTGTGGAAAAAGTGTATTCATTGAAAACTTTGATTGCGAGGGGCTTGGGGAGATAGGTCAGTGGCATAAGTGCTTGCCTGGCAAGTGCTAGGGCCTGAGTTCAATCCCCAGTTCCGTAAATAAATAAATAAATAAATAAATAAATAAATAAAAATAGAATGTGTGGCTGTCACCTGAAATGTGCTGTGTTAGAGACGAATACCCGGGGAGCTGGGTCATTGAGGTTATTAAGTGTGATTTAGAGCGCACCGAGCTCAGAGCCGTGGAGAATGCAAGTATCAGGTTGAAATACAAAGCTGCAGGGGGTGGAGGCCAGGCTGGAGTGATGAGGAAGTCCTGGACAGTGGACGCTTCCATGGGGACGGCAGAGCTGCGGGTAGAGGACTGAAGTCTTGGTCACATCTGTCCTGAGGAGAGAAGAGGCAGCAGCACAGGGGCGGCTGAACCTGAGATGAAGCTCTGTAAATTAAAGCTAGCTCTCAGAACACTTTCATTTTCTGCACATCCACTGGGGAGGAGGGCATTCCTCGAACACTGGACCTGGTCAGTCTGTTGATCGAGTAATCACTTGACACTTAAGTATTTGCCGTGCAAGCCTAGATTGTCCCTTTTAGCTGAATGCATCCTCGGGACCCATGGACAGGAAGCCGCCATGTGGCTCTGTGTGGCATGGAGCCCTGGGGCCTGCCCAAGCCTTTGCGCATCTGTCAGGAGATCTTGCAGGCTTGCTTCCCTGCAGGCCAGGCCTAGCACAGGCCACAGGCACCCACGTCCTTCTTGTCCTTGGTTCGAGCCAAGGCACAGGCACGGTGAGCACAAGTCCCCACAGGGCAGGCTCCCAGGAGAAGCCCCGTTCTGTGGTGTCTGTGGGCGCTGTCCCCTCCACGCAGGAATCATCTGTCGTCATACACGGTGCCCTCTGGTTTGGGTGGTTAGGACCTTTCTGTCCTCATGCTACTGAGCCAGCGAGGGGGCCCCATCACTGCACACACACGTGGGACCTGCAGGCACCATGTGGGCCACACGTGGCAGCTCCCTGGCCCCTCCTGCTCCTAGTGGTCCAGGGTCTGTGCAGTGTAGAGGAAGCAGGGAGGCCTCCAGAGAAGTGCACCGGAGGGAGCGTAGCACCTGCGTCATCTGAGACGCGTGTAACGCGAGCAGTGAGACCCGTCTTCACCGGCCACGTTGGCTAAGAGCACTAGGCTGGTGGTGGTGATGGGAACAATCACCCGGGGTGCTCTTAGCAGGTGAATTGATGAGTACTCGAGCTCAGCGACAGCGCACGCAGGAAGGAGGTGTGATTGTCGCGTGACCCCAGGCTCACCTGAGGCGTTTCACTGAGCCACCGAAGTCATGCCCGTTAATGCACAGAGCTGGAGATGGAAGGGCATTTGTGACCGTGGTGTCCTGAGAGTGAGACACCACTCGTTCCCTGCGTGGCATTGCCTGTGATGTGTTCCATCCAGTCCACGCCCTGAAGACCTCAGGGACGGGCCACTAGGGTGGGGGCAGCCTCAGCAAACACTGGAGGGCACCGTGGGAGACGGTGCCTTGGGAGTGGGGCTGAGCTGAGGCCTAAGCAGGCTGGGGCCTGGCGGCGAGGGTCAGAAGGAGATCCGGGCGCACTGTGGAGGCCTTAAGTGCTGGCGTCTTCCAGTTGAAGGCCAAGGTGCGTGCTGACGGCAGCCTTCCGTGCTGGGTCCAGGTGCCGGTGTAGGTGCTGTGGTGTTTTTTGAGAAAGTGGCTTATGAAGACGATGCCACCATGTGGCATGTGGTTGTACAGAGCAGATACGGAAGCAGGAGGCCAAGTGAATGTCTGCCAGGGAGCACTGGTCAAGTAAAATTGGGCACAGAGCTGGACACCCTGGTGTGTACTCGTCCTGCTCCTCGAGTGACTGAGGCGAGAGGGTTGCTTGAGCTTGCGTGCACCCAGGAAGGAGTTCAAGCTCAGCCTGGGCAAAGGATGGCAGCCCAGTCTCAAAAGAAAGGAGCGCTGTGGATGCAGGGAAACAGCAGTTTGCGTCTCTGCTTAAGCAGAAGCGTAGCACTGGCATTATGGAGTGGGAGGAGCGTGTTGTGGGGTGCCCTACGGTGTCTCCTATCTGCGTCTTCGCGTGGGAACCTGACAGGGCCTTCAGGGGAGCGCTCTTCTCCTTAGACGTGGCCTATGGCTGTGCAGTGACTGTGTTTAGTTTTTATGATACTGAAAATATTTTGTTAGCTTTCCACTCTGTCCTGAGACCATTTTCCTTCCATTCCGAAAGCTCACGTTACAGGACAATTTTATGTCTTTGGCAGATGCACCCTGGAATTAATGTTGTTTGGTTTGGTTTTGCCACCTGATACTGCTTTTGCATTGAGTATTTTACTTTACATTATTCATGCCATCAGGTATTTTAAAAAATTATTTATTTTCCAACTCTACTTAAGAAAAAATGTGTTATTTTCCCCTTGCTTACTTCTTTTCTAGAATGAAGAATTGAGCATCTTATATCCAGCTGCCATTGTGACCATTGATGGATTTAGCCTTTTTCAGTCTCTCCGTGCCTGTAGAAACCAAGTAGCAAAAGGTACTTTTCTGACAGGAAGTACTTCACTGACTGGATGTTATTTGACTGGCTGTGGCCTGGCTGCGGGGTGAAGCCGGTCTTCATCTGCTGGGGGCCCAAGGGTACACTGCTGGGGGCTGCGCGGGGAGCAGCAGGGCCGAGTCCGGGGCGCTCCAGATGTTGGGTGGGGAGGGCGGCTGCAGCCAGGGCTTCTCCTCTGGCCCCCAAGGGCGCCCTCGCAGGAGCGGGGCCTGCCCCTGTGCCGAGGACCAGCGCAGCGTGCTGTGTGGGTGGGAATCCGGCTGCGTCTGATACAGCCCCGTGAGCAGCAGCTGTCGGCCGGCCGTGCACCACAGCCCTGTGACTGTGTGCTCCGGCTTCACCACACTCCAGGCGCCCTCTGTGTAGGGCGCACCCTTCCCTGGGCCAGGCGGAGCCCAAGGTCAGCTGCAGCCTGTGCCACCCACCTGAGCCCTCGAGAAGCCTGAGCTTGAGGCCTGTCCCAGGCACCACGCCGTTAGGGCTGCAGGCTGCACAACTAATGAGGAGTCTTGTCTTGCCCTCGTGTGACGTTCTAGTCCCATTGTGTCCTCCAAGGAGGACAGTGCGTTTCATCAAACTGAGGATGCCACTGGCCGTGAGTTGCAGTGTCATTTTGACACTGAGAAAAAAACAATAATACTGCCAGTGACAAGCACCACTGATGGTTTCTAAGATCTGTGTCTTAGAAGGTTAAAACACAAGGAAGAGAAGACAGGTCCTGCAGAGTACAAGCAGCAGTGCTTGCTGCTGTTTCCCTGAGATGACACAGAGGAGCCCACGGCCCTTACTGAGCCTCAGTTGAGGCGGTGCCTGAAATAAGCACTTTCACTGGGATCGATTTGCTACTTCATAAACATTTCTAAATCCAGATCACCTGTAAGACGCAGAATAGATTTCTTCTGAGGAAAAGATGCACCATTTCTATTGCAATAGGCAGATTTTCAGTTCCTAGTGGACTGTAACTGTTGAAATGCTCAAGGTTTGAATATGTGGTGCTTTTTATTAGTATATGCTATTTTACTAGGTAGGAGTATTTTTGAATTTTATACACGGTATTCAAGAGTTTTTACATGACTAAAGTGTGACCTACCATAAACATTATTTATTAGTCATCACTTAAAATTTATGACAATCATTCTTTTAAATAGTTGCCATTGATTTAAAAGTCACTATTAACACATGGTGCCCAAAGAGACACAGATTTCTGTACATAAAAATTTTCTTCCTAAGCTGGCAATGGTGATTCTGTATAACTGGCACTGGCAGCTGCACAATGCTCCACTTGTCCCGAATTCTCATCTGTTGTTACAGAGAGGCCCACGGGGTCCCTTGTCTCCCAGGAAATATGGAGCTGAGCCCCTTCCTGCCTGAGTTACCCTGGAAAGAATGCTGGTGACTTAGCTGTGGAGGGTGTGACTTATTTCTCGGTTGAGGACAGCTCTCCTTTGGTCTTCTGGTCACATCTCCAGGATTTGGTCTGGAGGGTTGTTTTCCGTCCTTAGTGTGTTCTTTCTTCACTTTCCAGAAGCATCAGCCAGAATTTAGCAGTGTTCTCTTTGGGACATGAGAATTTGCCAAGAAGGAGCAGGCCTTTTGTGACTTGTAGCCAGAGGCGTTAGCCATGGCTTTTCCTTTCCTTCCGCGCCCTGCCGAGGGCTGGTGCTGGGGACTGGCGCATGTGCTGCAGACCAGTCTGTCCGGCCGGCCATGGTAACCAAGGGCAGAGGCCACGTCTGTTGCTCTGGTTTCTCTTTTTTCACCAAGCAAAGCTCAGGTTGCTGCTGTTTCCAGGATTTCCCCAACTTTCTCAAGTGGGAGAAACTGTGTGGCATCAAGTTTAGTTTTAATAGTCTTTTATTTATTTATTTATTTATTTATTTATTTATTTATTTATTTATTTATCTTCTTGTGATAGAATTTCAGTATGCATTCAGGCCAGCCTTAACTCACTGTGTAGTCCAGGGTGATCTTGAACTCAAAGCAATCCTCCTGCCTCAGCCTCCCGAGTGCTGGGATTACAGCTATGTCCCATCATGCCAGATTAATAGTCTTCTGTAGATACCTGGATGTTCCAAAATCTCTTGAAACAGCCTTTTAAATGATAGCATTTTGCTGCAATATAGCTCAGCAGCATAAGCACCTGCCTGGCAAGTGCAAGGTCATGTGTTCAATCTCCAGTACCAATAAAATAAAATAAAAGTCTATTGTCATGCCCTGAAAAATATCACTATGCCTTGTTTCCTTAGTTTGCTTCTTCATTAGTTGGAATTTTAGAATAACAAATATTATATAGTGGATTATTTTGGTGGAGCTTCATTTCACCCTGTAATCGTGAACGTCTGACTTTTGTCTCTGGCAGCCGCGGCATCAGGCAGTGAGAGCATCCAGCCACCACCCCTGGCGTACAAGAAGTGGGGTCTGCAGGACATCGACAACATCGTGGACCACGCTAGCATTGGTGAGCCTTCCCTGAGCAGGGTCCCTTGGGCTCTCCTTCTGACCCTGACTGGGAGGCTCTGGGAGCCGAGGGCACTTACCCTCCTGCAGGACTTTGCAGTGTACGTGAGGCTCAGGTCACCAGTCTAGTGTCTTTAGGAGACAGCAATTTCATTAGATTTAATTCTGGTCTTAGCAGCGGTGTTGCAGTTGCTCCCTATCTGCCTTGATTTTTTTGTGGATGGTTTTTATCCCCTTAATGACCATGTAAATTAGTGCTTTTAAAATGTAACCCCTAAATCCACACACTGCTGAAGCCAGATTTCCTGTAAGCAGCATTGAAGGGCTTTGTGTCAGGCATTGGAACATGGCAGGAAGACCTGGTCCCTGCTGCCTAGGGGAGGCCAGTGCAGCTGCTAGCTGAGGCCCCACCCGCGGGGGCAGAGGAACCCAGGTAGCGGGCCCCAGGGAAGGAGGAGCTGGGCTTGGATTAGGGTGAAACAGTGAAAAGCAGTTGCCAAGAGAAGGCACATAGGCATCTAGCCGGCTCGTCCTAGGCGTGATGGGTGCACCGGACTGGTCACACAGAGGGCACCAGCCGTAGGGCCCTGGCGTCCCACAGGGAGCTGCAGCTCAGGGTTTCCCTTGGGAGCTTCTCCAGGCACCAAAGTCTTCTGAGCAAGGAGCAGCAGTGCCACCGCATGGCCGGGGAGCTCAGGCACAACGTTGTGGCTGGCGTAGGTCAGGACCAGCATGAAGGTGTCAGAACCCTGGCAAGGAGTAGAGGGTTCAAGCTGCACTCATCGAAGTGGTGGGCAGAAGAAGGGAATGCTGTGGGAAATACATCTGCATTTTCTCTGTCCGTGCAGTACATGCTGGTTGAAAGTTCAAATGGTACACAAATATACAAAGAAAATCCCCTTAGCCCCACTACCCAGAGGTCACCTTTACCCTACGACTTTCCAGTGTGTGTGTGTGTGTGTGTGTGTGTGTGTGTGTGCGCGTCCTGCAGTGTGTATGTGGACGTGTGAGTGACAGGCGCTCACCTGTGGACTGTGTCACGCCCTCTTCCTCTGGGTACATCACGAAGAGCCTTGCACAGCAGTTTCTGCACATGTGCAGCTTGTCAGCCGGGTCCCTAGTGGAAGCAGACGGCACGCGAGAAGTAAGGTAGTGGAGAGAAGGCACAGCACGGGAGAGCCAGCAAAGCAAGTTCAGGGCCCGGCTTCCCGTCGCTGAGCTGTTACGATGGCAGCGCCCTAACTAAGAACCTGGGCTGGAGGGCAGGGCGACTTCCCATCCTGATCCCTGACAGCTCTTAGGAGGGACCCGGGAAGCCAACATCTGACTTTCCCCCCTCTGATCACCTGACCGGACCTCCTGTCGTGGGAGTTCAGCCGAACCCAGCACTGCACGGCGCCTGCCGTGAGCTCCTCGTGGTCTGGAGTGAGCCCCTCATAGGCAAACGTGAAGCGGGTCTTTACTTTTGTGGAACATGAAAATGCTGAATTCCACAGTGTCGAGTTCAGTTCAGGGTATCTTCCCTGCTCTGGTAATTAAACTTTGGAACACTGAACTGGCTGGGGCTGCGCTTGCATAGAAAGCGTTACTCTATTCTTTTGTCTCCAGCCTACAGCTGTGTGTCTTTCTGCTAAGGCCTAATGTGGTCACTCAGCAGAGGAGCACCTGCCACGTCCCTGGGGGAGCACTGGTGCTGGAACACAGGCAAACTGAGTGCTCCGGGAGGAGCACTTAGGGGTATTGTAGTGGTTTAGCCAAGAAAGAGTGAAGGCGTGTGGAGGCCAGGGCCATGGAGCGAGGGGGGGGAGGTGGCAGGGCGAGATCTGCCTGCACTTGATGAATCTGAAAACGAGAGAAAGGGGAGAACCGACAGTTCCTTAATTTCTAAGCTTGAGCAGCGGAGTGCATGAGGAAATGCGAGCACATAGCTCTGAGGTGGGTAGGTGGAGGGCGAGGCGCCTTCCAGGACAATGCCAGGCCAGAGCGTCTGTTCAGGGGAAGGCATTGGGGACAGACGGCAGGTGTGGGCACAGCTGGTGGTCCTGTGGTGACAGCACAGCGTGTCAGAGAGCACCATGGAGAAGGTCTGCTGAGCCGGCAGCACAGGCTCTTTGGGGACTCAGGTATGAGCAGTTGAAGCGGAGGGGTGAACGGGAAGGCCGCATTGCGGAGCTTCAGGTTTAGCAGTTTTTCATTCCCTACTTTCAAAATCATGGAGAAAACTAGAAATCAGCTCCCTCTGGAAAGGCCCCACCCATGACCGCGCAAGGCTTCGTTGGGCCAGCCAGACATAGCTGTAGCAGTGTGCATGTGGGTGTAGCATGTGTGGACACATGCCAGAGGGCAGGAAGCAGCCTGGGGTCTGTGAGCGGTGCGTGTCTGTTGCATGATGTCCCCAGGAAGGAGCCGGTGATGCGGGGAGTGGAGATGTACAGGCTCCTTAAGTGAAGGGAGCACAGGACACGGCCGTGTGTGGTTTGCACCTGCGGCTGAACATTTCTTGTGCTTTCTGAGCTCCTGTCTGTCTTTATAATATTTCATGAGGCAGAGGGATTATAGGTGACGATGGTCATACTTACAGGTGCTTGAATGTTGAGCTCACAGCTTTAGAAGTGTCTGTGTCCAACTAAAACTCCACAGCATGTTGCAGTGCAGTGTGACCCACAGCGAGTGTCCCCTCGGCGCTCTGCTCATGTGCTCTGTGTCTTGCCTCACTAGGCATTATGACCCTGTGCCCATTTGATCAGATGAAGACAGCCTCCAACATAGGTGGCTTCAACGCGGCCATCAAGCACAGCCCGCCCGCCATGTCGCAGTACGTCACCGTGGGCGCCAACCCCTTCACCGGCTTCTTCTATGCGCTGGAGGTAGGAGTGCCACGTTGTCACGCATTAGCCACCCAGCTCAGCAGGGCTGCGAACGCAGCCCAGTCCAGCAGTTTGTATTTCTACATTTCAGTTGAGGCTAAATTGAGGGTTTTTTTTTTTTGGGGGGGGGGTGTTTGTTTGTTTGTTTTGGGGGGTAGTCTGGAGATATTGAAGCCAGGGAAAAACAAACTCGTGTTTCTGGGGCCTGCTGTGGTTGGCAGCTGAGCACTCTTAGATGCCAGCGTGGCAGGCAGGGGTGAATGATGTCAGCCCGCGAGGACACGGATAAATCCCGAGCTGCAAAGGCGAGCAGGCTGCCAACAGCAGTTGATGTAATTGGTGAAAATTGTTTCTAAAATAGGCAAAAGTTAGGTGCTACTTTTGGCAGTTCTTATTTCTCACTTCAAAAACAGCCTTCTCAGAATTGTCCAAACTGTCTCTTTATTTTTATAAAATATTTACTTTTAAAAAAAGGAAAAGAGGGCCAGGGATTTAGTTCAGCGGCATTTAAGTGCCAGTCTGGCAAGCGTGAAGTCCAGAGTTCAATCCCTAATACTGCCAAAAAAAAGAGAAAAAGAGACAGCTGTGTTTATATAGGAAAAATCTAGAATAAAATCCCATTTTAACAGGTTAGTTTAGCATTTGTTCTAATTAGATTACCTTTCAAAGAGAGTTGAAACTTGGATTGCATTGTGGTACCATCCAGGCTTTCCCGTCTGAGGTGCTGCGCTGCCGGTGCGGCCTGCCCAGCTTCTCCCAAGCGCACCTTTGGGGAGGAAGTTCGCTTCTTCATGCTCTTCCAGGTTTCTCCCGTGCCCTGTGTCCTGTTTTCCAGGGAAGCACACAGCCGTTACTGTCTCATGTTGCTCTCGCAGTGGCCAGCAAGCTCACCTCGGCTTTGTTCAGCGCTGCCAGGTAACCAGGCGGAAGCCGGCCCCCTGCCTGGGATTCCACTCTCGAACTGAGAGCCCTCAGAGTCCGAGTTACATGCTCCGTTTCCTTCCTGCTCAGTGGCTGGCTCAGCTGGAAAAGCAAGCACGAGGAAGAAGCTGTGCAGAAGCAGAAGCCGAAGGTGGAGCCAGCCACCCCGCTGGCCGTAAGGCAAGTCTGTGGCCACGAGGAGGCACGCCCCGCCGTACTCCCTGCTGCTGCTCTGCAGGCTCGAGCAGGACCACGAGTTCCAGGCGGCCTGAGCCACTTACCAAGAGCCTGCCCAAGTGAAAACTAAGAGGACTGAGATACATTTGGTAGAGCACCCTTGGGTTCATTTCCCGTACCACAGAGAAAATAAAAGAGAAAAATGAGAGAAAGGAGTACCACTCCCACCACACTGAATGCACGCTGGACCTCGTTCTTCCATGTGGCCAGCATTAGCGTAAGCGCCTGCCTGCGCGCTCTGCAGAGTGGGCGGCCAAGGTGTAGCTGTAGAGCTAGCACGTGTGACGCCCGAGTTTGACCCCCAGTGCTGCACAATCAATAAATGGAGGTGCTGGAGAAGTAACTCAGCGTGAGGCCCAGGTCCATTCAGTACCACAGCAACAGCCTCTCCCTCAGAAATGGGAAAAAGAAAGATCCAGAGCTCCTGGAAGCATTGGTGTGGGGCCCCTTCCCGCCCAGTCTGAACCCCAGGAGGAATAGTTCTTTCTGTCTGATCACCACCTTCCCCCCACAGCACACACCTTAGTGGATCTGGGCCTGCTTTAGCCAACAGCTGTGAACTTAGCCCAGGGTGCCGGGAAGCTGGCTTGCTCTACCTGTTCAGTTTCTTTGTGGAAAGCCGCTTTTCACTAAGCCATGAGGCCTTACAAGTGTGCATCTAGGCTCTCTGCAGAGCACTGCGTTGTGCCCGCTTGTTTCCTTCAGTGAGTGTTTTTAGAGGGAGACCTGACCTTTGCTTGGTTTTGTTTTTACGTCATTTTCTTATTTATTATACAGTACAAGTACCCTGCTTGCTTAAAAGCTATTTTGGGGGCCAGCAAGAGTTCAGTGGTCTAAAGCACCTGCTTAGACAAGCCTAGGCAAGTGCAGAGTCCAATCCCTGGAGCCACTTGCCCCAGCCACTCCCCCAGGGTGGGCTGAACCAGCCACAAGACAGACAGACAGACATTCTTTAACAGCAGAAAACCTACTAATAGTAAAACTCATTGAAGTTTATCTTGTGAGATTTATTTCATCTTGTTTTAAAATGTTACATCTCACATTTCCTGAGTTCACTACAATCAAGAAATTAGCCAAATGGCCCTTGGTAGCACAGATTCATGTAGCAAACTCTTAGAGTTCTAAAAATCTTTTACAGTTCTAAAAGTGTTCGTTCCTCCAGTTATGGAGCACACCTTTAGCTGTGGTGCTTGGAGGATCAAAGTTCAAGGCCATCGTGCACTGGAGGAGTCGAAGAAAAGAGGGTGATCACAGTCCACCTGTGCCGTGGCCGGTGCAGCCACTTGGAGGGAGGGGCTGTCCTTGCTTTAGGCAGATCAGCTGGTGTCAGCAGTAGTGCCATCCGTCCAAAAAGAGGGATGACCAGGAAGCAGAACAAACAGGTGGGAGACATTTGGGTGGGAGCAGAGCGTCCAGGGCCTCGTGGGCTGGGAGGCGCTGTTCCCTTTGCCTGCCTCTTAGCAAGTCATGACTGATCTTCTCTAAGATACGTAATTGTGGGCTTTGTGTTCAAAGCCTTATGGAATCAAGTTTTTATTTTATGTATTGTATATTGTGAATGTCACATGTGGCTGGTAACTACTAATCCAGATGACGTTCATATTTCTTTATGTAAAAGCACATAGTTTTTTTGATCATGCACTTTATTATTGTATCCATGTTTCAAGACTGGAATGCAATTTTTATTTTCTTCCAAATAACAGATTTGGGCTTCCAGATTCTAGACGCCATGGTGAAAGCATATGTTTGTCCCCGTGCAACACGCTGGCAGCAGTGACAGATGATTTTGGCAGAGTCATTTTATTGGACGTAGCTAGAGGAATTGCAGTGCGCATGTGGAAAGGTACTTACAAGACTCCCGAAGAGCATCCGCGGACCACCTAAGCGCAGCCAGCGCCGCCATCTGCTCCGGCGCCCAGGCCAGCAGTGTGTGTGCAGTGGCCGGGTGCGAGGTCCTCTGTTTGGCTCGTCTCACAGGCGTCAGTCGGTGATTTCTGAGCTCAGCACAACTCCCCACCCCCACCCGAGGCAGCTGTCCCCCGAATCCAGACCGCCAAGTCTGTCAGCTAAGGGTACAAAGGGTGGTGCAGTCTCTCCCCACTGACGTAGGTCCAGACGTGTGGGTCAGTGGTGCGTTAGTCATGACGTCGGCACCGTGTTCTGCTCAGGACAGTGTGGCCTCCCTTTCCCGGTTCTCACAGCCGGTTGCCTCCTCCGCGTGCCAGGAAGGAAGCAGGACACTCCTGACAACCCCAGTTCCTTCCTGCTTCGACGTGGTGCTGTAGTCGGGACTTGGTGACATGGTCACATCTGACTCCACGGCCCTTAAAAACGCCTCAGTGAGCCACGCTGCCCGTGTCTGAGAAGAGTCTCTGAGGAGGGTGGAGGTCTCGCTGTTCCAGGTCACGCAGCACAGCAGCACACATGTGCCACGCGCTGGGTGGAGCACAGCCACGGGTGCTCTTGTCCCTGCTTGATGTGAAGTAAATGGCTCTGGGCCGGGTGCAGGCACCAACTCTGCCGACTGCCTGAGAACCGAGAGGCAGCGGAGCCTTCCGTGCAAACGGGTTTCAGGGTTACAGCTTGTGTCACCTGGGGTGTCTTCTCGGGGATGTCCAGGCTGTGTTCCATACTCGTCCTGCTGGCCCAGGGACACCGCTGCCCCAATCGCCTGTCCCTCATGTGCTACCCTGAGAGGGCCGTGAGGAAAAAAGACAGTGTGGCCGCTTCTCTCACTTTACACGCAGAATGCCCTTGGTCACCACTGTGGCTTTGCCTCTGTCTGCGAGCCACCAAGGAGCTTCAGGGGCAGGAAACGAACATCTTGTATTTTAACTAGGCCTTTACTGTAAGGGAAAGCGCAGTCGCCTTCCAGATTGTCTCGGAGAGGAGCATCCGAGAGCAGGCCGTAGGCCACCCGGCTCCCGTGATGGTCACAGCTGTGGAACCATCTCTGGTGTTTAAGACACTGACAGTGAAACACTGACATGCCCTTCGAGCTTTTCTGGCGCCCTCCTCCCCGGGCCCCCAAGGGCTGCCATGGCGCCTGGTTTTGTAACTTCCACCTTCACCTGCCGTCCCCAGGGTACCGAGACGCACAGGTCGGGTGGGTGCAGATCGTGGAAGACCTGCAGGAGCGAGCGCCAGAGACGGCCGACCCCACCCTCTTTGGGAGCAGCCAGGGCCCTAGCCGGGTGGCCCAGTTCCTTGTGATCTATGCGCCAAGAAGGGGGATCCTGGAGGTGTGGAGCACTCAGCAGGGGCCTCGAGTGGGAGCCTTCAACGTGGGCAAGCACTGCCGGTGAGCTGCAGCCGTGGGGGCAGGATGGCTGAGGTGCTCTCTCCCGAGAGCCTGGGGTGGAACAGTGAGGTCAGCAGAGTCGAGTGAACTGTGGCGGCTGCCGCCATCCCTGCACGTGGGGTCCCAGAGCCATAGTCCCAGCAGCTCTCCTGGCGGGTGAGCGCTGAGCTGGCCACTGTGCGCTTCGCCTCCGCACCACGTCACAGGGCTGATGGGACCTGCTTTCTGCCCAGCCCTGGCCCCGCCTCACAGATGCTCCTGAGTAGGAGACCGTGCGGCTCCCCCGCTGGGGCCCCAGCCTGTGCTCTCTCCTGCTTGGCATCTTCACTGTCTGGCCTGCGTGTCCCTTAGGCTGCTATATCCTGGGTATAAAATAATGGGCCTGAACAACATCACCAGCCAGAGCTGGCAGCCACAGACCTACCAGATCTGCCTTGTGGACCCCATGTCTGGGAGCGTGAAGACGGTGAGCGTCCCCTTCCACCTGGCGCTGAGGTAAGGCCTGCGCCCACGCCGCGCGTCCTTCGCTGCCCTGGCCCTGTGCTTAGCTGGCAGCTGGGGGACCCAGGATGGTGGCCTTCGAGTTCTGTGGCCTCCCATGCCGCAAGGAGTCGTCCCGTTCTGTGTTCCTTCCAGTGATAAGAAGAGCGAGCGTGCCAAGGACATGCACCTGGTGAGGAGGCTGGCGGCCCTGCTGAGGGCCCGGCCGCCCATTCCGGGTAGGTGTTGCAGTGGTGGCCGGGCTTCCCCCAGTGCTGTGGGGCCAGGCGGGGCCAGGCCAGGAACTGTGACGCCGGGGAGCCTGGTGCAGGCCGCCTGGGAGTCTGTGTGCCTCCTCACACTGCCACTAAAAAGGAAAACACGGATTTTCTTGTCATAGAAGTGAAAACTCCCTTTGGATATCCTTTCAGATTCAATTGAAGCAGAAATAAAGGAGTTGATTCTAGACATTAAGTACCCTGCAACCAAAGCCCAGGTAAGTCAACACACCACGTGAGCTTTCCTCTTAGGGGCTGCCGGGTGTTGGAAGAACACCCTCCGCCGCTTCCCTCCAGATGCTGCCGTAGCCGCCTCCCCGAGTCTCCGTTCGCATTCCCACTGCTGTTTCTGTTCCCTTGAGGAAGTTGTTGTCTGTTTCTTAAGCAGTGATTTCCCATAGGTAGCGCCTGTGTTCTCTGCACACGTGTCCAGGACAGGCATCCTAGGCGCATGCTCAGGTGACTCCTGACTTGGGGCGGAGGCGCCTGGCCCTCCTCCCCGACCCTCAAGTCTCACCCTGGGGAGCCACGGGCCACAGTTCCACCCTTCCTTCTGCCTTTCTCTGTGGTTGCAGGGTGTGTGCACGTGCCCTCTGGGGCCTCGCCTGCTTCTGTGAACTGGGAAGGGACTCGCCCCGCCTGGCCTCTAGGCTGTCTCCTCGCTCCAGTCTAGACAGCAGTGTGTCCAGTGTGCGCGGCGTGGCCGTGTTCAGTGGTGCCCTAAGGCTGAGGCCTGGGCCGCCCTCAGCCTGCTTCCTCTGCACACACACTGGGGTCTCGCCTGAGTTCATCCCTGCTGCTCAGTTGCTAGCTATAGAATTGCTGCCGCTTCCTTTTTCGGTGCTAGGGACTGAACTGAGAGCTGTGACTGAGCTACATCCCTGGCCTTTCAATGTCAAGAGAGCGTCTGGCTTGATAGCCAGTCTGCCTCAGCCCTCTCAGTGCTGGGCTTGGGGCGGGTACTCCACCCCAGCTGGTATACGCTGCCCAGGCTGTACTAGTTGATGAGAAACTGCTTCCCAGCATGGTGGCTAGCTGGCAAGTGCACAGTCTGCTGGTACCAGCTGGTGTCCCCTGCGCTTCATGTGGAAACCCTGTGTGCCTTGGCCACAGCGGCCCACACGGGCAGACCACCGCCTCTGCCACGTGGGTGACTGCAGTGTGGTAGCTCTGGAAGCTACTTTGCTCCTACTGTACCAGACCCTGCTGGAGGTGCTTTTGCCCTGCCTCTGTAGCTTTATAGCTGACCCTTCAATCCCCGGATGACCTGACCTCCCATGCCACCCTTGTATTTGTGCTCTGCTGGGCTGAGCCCAGGGCCAGACAAGCGTGCACGCCAAGCTGCCTGCTGCCCCAGCTCCATAGCCTGTGCTTTGCAAGCTTTAGGGCTCCCATGCACCCCGATGCTTCGGTGGAAGCCCTGCCAGGCCCTTCTGTAGCATTCTCCACTCACAAGAGTGTGCTCTGGAGTTGTGGTTCTCAGGCACATGGTCCTTCCTGTGAGTGCAGCTCTGGCATATTGAGGCGGAATCAGAAACAGTGTTTTGAAAGCATCATAGTTGAGCTACTTAGGCCAGGGTGCCTGGTAGAGCAAATGCTTCCAAGAAAAAAGGTGTAGCAATTAAAAAATTGAAAAAAAAACCGATGAAGAAGTGGAGCTGTCAGAGAAGGCAGGACGCACTGGGCGTCAGCTGCAGAGCAGCACAGGGCTCAGGCAGCTGGGGGTGCCGGCCCGGCCCGGCCTGGCCTGCCGGAGGCCCAGGCTCCCTCCCGGCCACGCTGCGGACTAGGGGGAGGCGGTGGCAGCAGGAGCACAGAGCAGACCTGGGGGTCACTTCTATGTCAGGTACACAGGAACAAGGAGCAGAACCCACTGCAGGGTATGTCCACAGCAGCCAGCGTGAATGTGGAGGGCGCTGCTGCAGTGCGAAGGAGGCAGGCGGGTGTTGGCTCTCACTCCCCAGAGCCCTTCCCTAGGTGGGATGGGGCGGGCCTGCTGCTGCAGGTCCGGGGTGGGGGGGGGGAGCAGGTACCTTGGGTCTCCTCCTGTCACCCGTGGGGGCACTAGGAGACTACACCAGCAGCCAGTGCTCTGGGGCACCAGTGCAGCTCAGATGTGAGCGCAGGCCAGGGGCAGCAACCCTGCAGGGGGCGCAGCGAGCACGCCCTCTCCCCGGGGAAGGCGGATCCTGGCTCCTTTGGTGAGTTGTGCCTGAGAATGTTCTCATAGGTGCAGCAGAAGAAACAAAGAGGTCCACGTCCAGCACCACTTTAGCACAAAGAGAAGAAGCCCTCAGCGGTGCTGGGGACCTGCTGCAGCTAGGGAGGGGAGCCTGTTTGTAAGTGTGTCATTAGCTGAGGGACTAGCGCCTTTGGTAGACATGAGGTTGTGCTGGTCTGCGGGAGCGGCGGGCGGGCGTGTGCGAGTGCTGCGCAGCAGGTCATTGCTTGGCAGTGCCAAGCCGTTCGCGCTTCTCCAGTAGCACCACATACAGAGCTGAGGAGCCCTGAGAAGGTGTAGGGAGGCGTGGTGTGAGTGTGGGTACTCATGGCCGATAAGCCAGGGGAAAGGCAGGGAGGCGCAGAGGGACCAGTGGTTAGAGCAAGGACTTGGACGTTCTCACCAGCGTGGCAGACGACAAGGACACAGACACAGGGTCAAGTTACACACTCGTTTGCCTCATGGCTACACCTGTGGTTTACGTGTCTTCGAGAAAAAGCTTAAACCCTCAGGTGCATGGGCATTCTTATCGTGTTTTGAAATTGATGAACGACTCAGATGCTGAAAAACGCGTTGTAAGCAGATAGTTGTTACTTTGAGTACACCCCTACCTAAAGAAGTCTTACAATATGAAACATAATGTGCAGAACGGTACAGCCAAATTGAAAATGTTGGGGCCGGTGAAATGGTTCAGTGGTCTAAAGCGCCTGCTTAGGAAAGCTCAGGCAACTGCAGGGACTGTGGTTCGATCCCCGGCACCACATGCTGTGCCAGCCCCACCACCAGGGCAGGCTGAGCCAGCCATAAAATAAATAAATAAACAAATAAATAAATTAAAATTAAAATTAAAACTAACAAATTGAAAATGTTTCCCCATACAACCAAAGACAAACAGAAATGCAGGAAAACCATAGACTTTGAAAATAGTAAATTTGTTAAAGGGACTGATGAAAGAGCTGCTTGTGTGTTAAAGACTTACACAAATCATACGAGTATATTGGTGAAAGGAAAATCTGAGAGCATAAAGCCTGGTCTTGTCTTCGGGTACAGTACCACAGAGAGGTGTGAACTGAGTAGATCAGATGTGATCATGTTAAGTTTAAGAAAATATTAAAATGGTATGAAAAGTCGAGATGTGGCTAGCTGTGGCCTGGCCGCTGTAAGCGCACTGCACACACCTCAGCAGTGGCCTTACTCCTAAGATCTCCATGTTAAAGTTCAGGGGACTCAGAAAGCACTGCCTTGGGATGCCACAGGCAGTGCAGAGCAGGCTGTGGAGGGCTGCCCGGTAGACAGGGCCGCTGTGGCCTGTGGACCAGCCTCAGGTGTCACGGTGCTCTGCTGCCATAGAGAGGTGGGTGTGACTGACTCGCAGCCAATAGCAGGCCTGCCAGGTGGCTCCGGTCGTGTCCTTGTGGGTTCAGCCCTGACATTGTCCACGTAGTGAGGACATCAGGTCCCATGGGCCTCGACCTGCACTGCCACCACTCAGAACCACCAGAAGAGGTGGATGTCACCTGAGCTTCCGCCCCACCTGATACCTTCTGGGGTTCCAATGGCTTGCTGGAGCATGTCCCAGACTGAGGAAACACTGTTCCCCTGATGCCATCAAGGGTGTGACAGGTGAAGATGCCTAGGCCAAGGGAGGAGAAGGCAGACTGGGCACCAGGGGGACACAGAGCTCCAGCTGCTTTCCACTAGTGCTGTCCCGCTGTGAGGACTGAGGACGTCCTTTGGTTATTCATGGAAGCTCAGTACCTAGCCACGTCTGGCCACTTCATGGACTGTGGGGACCGACTCAGCCCTCAGCACCGCTTTCCCTAGAATGCAGGGTGGCCTGGGAAGTTCTAGCTGTGCTCCCCACCCAGGTTCCCTAGTAGTGCTCCCCCACCACCCTACAGTATCCCGAGCCAGGAGGGTCCAGAGGCCTTAGGAGCTCTGTCAGGATCCACAGGACACATGCCAGCCACTTTGGCAGCTGATTGCCAGCACCCTGGTTGGCAGAGGTGTGTGGAGCCCTGGCCAGGAATGGGAGATCTGCCAGCCCGGGGCTCTGGAGATGTGTGGGTGTCGGGAGCTCTGTACCTAAGCCACAGGCTCAGCCTGGCCTATGTCTCCTGATGCGTCACAGCCACATGCGTGGGAAATTGCGGGCACGGCGCTGCAGGGCCATTTTTATGCTCCGTGGCCTCAGCCACGCCCGCCTTCCCCCACACATCATGTGCACTGATCTGCATTTGTTTCACCATATTCCTTGAAATTTTAACATTTGGTCTCAGCAGCTGAACTCTTAACTTATAAGTTAAGTGTGCAGTGTGTAGCGGTTAAGTACAACCCTCAGCTGTGTGAGGAGCGCTCTGGGGGCTGCAGCACAGGCCCCTGAGGCCCGGGGCCATTGCCCTGCCTGTCTTCACTTCTGTCTGCAGCAGGGCCCAGCCAGTCCCTGGCCCCTCACTCTGTCCTGTCTCAGCTGGTCTATTCCGCCACTGCTGCAAGGCCCCTGCTTTCCATCTGGGCCTTGTGGCCCACTACACGTGCCCCAACATGACGTGGTCATGTGACGTCTCAGGTGCAGCCTGGGTCTCAGGTCGGTCTGCCAAGGGCCGCAGGTAGCAAGCTTCTCTTTGAAACGTGGTGCGTTGAAGGTATAGACGAAGGTAGAATGTGAAAGCCGAAGCCTTGCCGGAGCTCCAAGCCTCACTTGGCATCTTCTCCTAGGCTTTGGAAAGCATCCTGGCAAGTGAGCGCCTCCCGTTCTCCTGCCTCAGAAATGTCACACAGACGGTGACGGACGCGCTGAACAGCCAAGGTAAGGACGGGCCTCAAGGCACAGGAGTGCCCGGTGCATCTGGTCGCTATCACGTGGACACAGGGCCTGTAAATGAGAGTGAGGGCACCTGGGTCACGCCTTCTGCACCTGTGGGCCTATGGTGCAGCTGTTGCTGTCCTCTGAGCGGCTCTGCATGTGTTGATGCTGTTCCCTATTTGTAATACTTTGGGTGTGATTCCCACTATTGAAGGCCACGAAGTGGCCACTTGGCCTCAGAACGTCACGAAAGCCATCACACGCAGGGCACCTAGTGATCTAAACTGATCTAGGCTGCAGGACACTGCCATAGCCATAGCCGCTGGCTGGGCTTTGTCGTCTTCTCCCAGCAGGCAGCAGGAGGACAGCAGCTTCTTCTGTGTGCAGAAACAGCCGAGTGCTCTTGCCGCCTCTGCCTTTGCCTCTGCTCCCTGGGAGAGCAGCGGCTCTGCAGGAGCGTCCCCTCGGGTGGCCTTCCGACCGAGACGCTGACGCTGGAGGTTTCAGTCCATATTCAACTGGCCCAAGGCTGAGTGGAACAGGGCAGAGAGCATGCAGTTCATGGCGGTGGAACAACCAGGGGAGCAGAGAGCAACAGCCCTTTAAAAAGTCTCTTTGTGCTCAGTCACTCTGACGTGGGCCCATTGTGCCCTAGGGTGGAATCAATCACACCCCAGGATGGGCCCTTAATCCCACGCTAGGGAGGAGCCAATCATATCCTAGGCAGGCCCAGGTCACACTCCAGGGAAGAACCAATTGTACCCCATCTGAACAAAAACACATAATCCCAGTGGATCATGACTCAAGACTCAAACTCTAGAAGTCCCCGCCCCATGATTGCATGAGGCTTTGGGGGGACAACTAGCCATAAACCATAACACTCCCCCTAAAAAATCACCATGTGTTAAGTGAACAGGGTCCCCTCACGGTGTTGTTGACGAGCTGTAAGATCATCCCAGGGCCCATAAGTGAGGCTCCTTGGCGGTGTCCGGGGTTTTGTGCACCCTGTGTGACTACCAGCTGTAAGTGCTTAATTTTCCCTGCTACCATATCCTAAACCAGGGTTTCCTGAGGACTTCCTTGTCTCTTTTCACGGAGTGGTGTTTGTCTTAGCTGTCAAGTGGAAACTGGTACAGAAGTGGGTGGTGATGCAGAGAGCACCCGGTCTGCGGGCGTCGCGGGCTCCGCAGCGTCCTGCAGCCTCTCGAGGCCCATAGGCCACAGCCACAGCTGCTTGCTGGGCTTCGTCATCTTACCTGGCAGGCCGCAGGAGGACGGCAGCTCCTGTCTGCGTCCCATGCTGTGCCTCTGCCTGAGTCCGAGGCAGGGACAGTTCTGCCTGCCTCCCCCATGTTTCTCCTACTGGAGCATCCTGTTCCATTCAAGAAGTTACACATTTTACAGGAATGGAAAAATTGTGTTTGCTTTCAAAATCTCTTGTAGCTTCAATGTCCTAGTCTGTCTTTAATCAGATACCAAGAAATCGTGTGAAGAGACCAGAGGGAGGGAGGGTGGATGGACGGACGGACGGACAGACAGAGGGCGGCTGTCTGGGTCTGCGGGCCAAGCCTCTCCACTGTTCCCTCTGCCTCCAGAGCTCGAGTCCGTGGACGAAGGGCTGCTGCAGCTGTGCGCCAGCAAACTGAAGCTGCTGCAGCTCCATGAGTCCGTGAGCCAGTTAAACTCCTGCGGTCTCCACGCAGACACGCCTTTCTCTGACAGAGTGAGTAATCGCAAGGTGCAGTATTCTGTGAAATCATCTCCTCGTTATGTTCGGTGTTGTTCTTTGAAGCTCAGCAGGGCACGTCCTTTGTTCTACTTCATCAGTGCAGGTTTGCAGTTCACTACGATGCTGGCCGTGGGGACTGGCCCTGCTGCAGCCCGTTTCCAGTCCCTTTTCATCATCGGGCTCACTTAGCTTGCAGGACTTACAGGTTGATTACTGTACACACAGACTGGAAACCAGACTAGTGGGCCCAAGCATGGGTTAAGCAGCTGCAGTAAGTCAAAGTCGCTTGGAGTACATTATCAGCACCGCACTGCAGTTCCTTTTTCCCACTTTGCTCCTATGGTTCATTTGTTATTTTGTACTTGACATGCATTAAATACTTCCAGTGTTACATACTTATATGAGCTTTTCATATGAGAATAACCATGCAACACTGTGCCTGAGCTGGGTCACCTGTCGTGGTCTTGTGGCACATCCATGTCCTACAGAAGGCTCTGTCGTATGAGTGAGGGTATATATATAAACACCTCAGTACTTTCATGCGTTTGTCTGTTGATGTACACGGTTTCCAGGATGTTGTTCTTACAAACCACACTGCTGTGTGCGGATGCGCCATGCTCACTGGGGTGCGCTGGCGTTCACTCTGGGGAGACGCCCAGCAGGAACAGCTGGGCCACAGGGGCACTCCGCGTTTAGTTTTGAGAAGAGCCTCCATGCTGGTTTCCATGGTGCTTGTGCCAGCTACACTCGACCCCCATGGAGAAGGCCCCCCTCCCCCAGCAGCTGCACCGTTTGTTATTGGCTGACTTTTTTTTAAGAGCAGAATATATTTATTGGGGGAAAGAAAGCTTGTGTGCGAGAGAGGGACAGGAGGGGCCCCATGTGGTCGCCCCACCTGACTGCTTGATGCTCGCCGTTCTTTTCTGGAGTGAGATGGACTCTGTTGTTTTTATTTGCAGTTCTCAAATAGCTAGCAATGTCAAACATTTTCTCTTGCAGTTATAAATTTCATGCCTTTCTTTACCTGAGAAGGAGCTATTCATTTCGGATGCCCATTTTTTTAGTAGGATCTCTGAATGAGAGAGCTCCACTGGCTGAGCTCAGTCTCTGTTCCAGATCAGGGACAGCGAGCCTTGCAGCGCTCCCGATGGCAGCAGCCCGCGTGCTGTGCGTCACCACCCTTGCTCTAGCACCAGTGCCGGCCGGAGCCGCAGCTGAGGAGGCTTTCCCCACTCTGTGGGCGTTTCCTCCCTCTGTTGCTGCTTTCCTTTGCTGTGGAGCTTTTGAATTCGGTGTGATCCCATTGGTTGACTCCTGGTATTGTTTCTTGTGCAACCAAGGTTTTGTTCAGAAAGTCTTTGCCTACAGTCCTGTCTTCAAGGGTTGTGGGCACTGTGTTTGTGTGTGTTGTGCCCAGGCCCTGGTGTCAGACATTCCTGCACATGCCGTGTGCCCGGCATTTTGAAAGGCATAGGCCTGTCGGGACTTTGACCTGTTTGTCTCCCAGAGTGCCACACACGGGACTTAGGTGTGGTCAGCGAAAACTGGCTTTCCACGTCTTTGTATGAAGTCTATCTACTTAATGTATAAGCATTTCATTCTGAGTATTTCCTAGTTTAGCACAATGACAAGTTACAGTGACGTCCTTTCTTATGTTTTGGTCATATAATATGTGTTTACTAGGAACATAGGGTGCTCTCAAGGAAGTTTCCAAAACGGTACTCCTGCCAGTGCGCAGGTTTCCAAGATTAGCTTATTCAGATATGCCGCTTATGAAAGTGTAATTTGTTATAAAACTCTTAAGTAGATCACAGTCCAGCTGTCTCCCACTTCAAGGCCGTCCTCTGCTCCCTCGCGTGGCCCTCCGCCGGCACGGGGCTGCCCTGGCAGGCTCGGGGAGGCTGGTCTGAGCAGCGCACCCTTCCTTCTGTTCTTCAGGACTTGGCTGTGTTACTAAGGCTTGATGAGAAAGAGCTGCTTAAGCTCCAGGCACTGCTCGAAAAATACAAGCGGGAGAACGGCGGGGCTGCGGTCCGATTCTCCGATGACAGCGATGGCGCGCTGCCTGTCAAGATGTTCCTGGAGTGCTTGGAGTACGAGAAGGATGTGCTCTGCGTGAAGAAGATAAGCGAGAAGGAGTACGTGGCCTTAGGTGGGTGGACGGCCGCGCCGCCCCTTACATCCTCTTGCTTCTAGAGGCCACAGTGTCCCAGAGACTTCATGGCTTTGCAATTAAATTAACCAGAGTTTTCATGTTTATGTTTGGGTCAAAAAAGGCTTCTCTGTCGAATGCATGGTGCTGTATTGCTACGCGCGCCGCAGAGGCCGTGGTGGGCGTGCAGTGAGGGGCTCCCTGCCTTAGCAAGCCCATCAAGCCGTTCATTCCTCTCCTCGTGCTGGTTTGCTCCTCCCAAGCTCCAGATGGCAGCTGGGGAAGATCGTTGGTCCAGCGGTCAGTTGGTTTCTGTTGACTGTGCTTTGATTTTTGTCTACTAGGCAGTTTCTTTTTTTGGAAGTGCTTGCATGGAGAAAGCTCTACTGAAGACATGTGCCGCGCTCTGGAGGCCGCGGGACTCAGCCCTCAGCTGCTGCTGGTAAGGCTCCCTCCCCCTGCGGCGGCTCACCCCTGCACCGGTGTGGAGAGGCGCACGGCCCCTGCAGTCTTTGCCTTCTGCCCGCACAGAGCCTTAGACGCAGCCGTCTTAGGGAGGCAAGCACTGACTTTCACCACATTTAGTACAATTCTGTTGACTTTGTTTTGTTCTCCGTCACCGGTAACGGGTGCAGTCTGTGGTCGACCTAAGGTAAGTTTGGAATCTGACACGAGTGCATTCTCAGCGGACTGTGATCATCAGTAACAGTTGTCATCGTAGAGCTAAAGAAACCTCAGAGAACAGAATAGGCTTCCGCTAGAGCTGTCTGGAGCCGTGAGCCGTGACCACATGCAGAGAGAAAGCAGAAGAGTCACCCGTGGGAAAACCACAGCGCTAAACGTTCGCTCTTTCTGAACAAGGGGCTGGGTCGCTGCAGCGCCAGCAGCACGCAGCCCCGCGCGGGGCGCACTCGGCCTGCTCCGCTCTTCCCTGCTCTGGCCAGGCCCCGGGCAGTCTGCAGCGTGGGCTGGGGCGGTGCCGTGCGCTCGCTGAGCACTGAGGTCCCGTGCCCGGAGTCCGTCCCAACACTCTGTGATGTGAACACGTGTCAGGAAGGAAGGTGGCTAAAATACGTGTAGGATTGCTGTGGGGTCCTGGGCCCGAGTCTCCTGCACTAGATAACGAACGGAGGGGGGCAGGGGGGGAACCGGAGTCTTCCTGGGGGTCAGGAATAAACATGACAAGCTATTGAGAAACACAGCAACTTGAAGGACACAGCCAAAGGCCAGCCTTCAGGAGACACCCGTGGCACAGCCCCAGCCGTGGACTGCAGTTCCAGCAGGGCAGAACTCGCATGGCTTGCGAAGCAGGCCAGCAGGAAGCGGGCAGGTGGGGTGGAAGGCAGGGCGTCTGGTGGCTGGGTGTCCAGTAGGGCTGGTGAGAGTGCAGAGCCCCACGTAAGACTGCAGATGTGCAGGCGCATGCGCCCGGGGCACACTGCGGGGAGATCCGGGCGAGCCCCGTGGCTTCCCGGGTCCTTCGCGCTTGATCCTCAGTGCTGTGTTAGCAGGAGGGGCTCACGGGACTCCACATGTCCTGTGGTCAGCAGTGAGGGTGACTCCAGATGAAGAGTTACAGAGCAAGGCGGAGCGGAGGCGCTCAGGCGCGCTGAGCACGGCGCACTCCCCACACTCTGTCTTCAGTCAGGGCCCCTGGAGAGTGCTGCCGGCCTGCGTGTTCCTCATTTTGAAAGTACCTGAGTGGTTTTATTGGAGTCCGTGGAGAAGCTTGGTGCTTGCTCCCACAAGCCCCGGCCCCGCGGGCTTCTCCGGTTCCCTGCACCTTAGCTTCTGTTATTGGAGCCAGTCCACTGGATTCAGTCCACTGAGCCTGGCAGTCGGCCTCTGGCTGAGACCTCTTTTCACATAAATGCACTGCGGCATTGTACGCAACCCCGGCCCCACAGGCTCCAATGTCTCCAGGTGTGACTTGCTGACCTCAAAGTCTGTATTTTCCTAGGGCGTCTGTGAGCAGATTTTATGAACCATGAAAATATAAGCTTAAGGAAGTGTGCTGCTCCACCTTAAGTTTTACTTGTGTGGACATGGGCTTTCATCTAAACCCTAGCTCACCGTTCACGCAGGGATGGGCACAGGGCACAGTCACACAGGCGCTCCTGTCTGCCGGGGCTGAGGCGCACAGGTCCTCCCGTCGCTCCTGTGAGCACTGCCTCTGAGTCACCTCTCTGGTTCCTGGGCCTCCTGGTCACATGCTGTGTGGTCGAGGTTGGGTCTCAAGGCAGAGGCCGAGGTGGAAGCCTGTGGCTGGCAGTGGATAATAAAGAACCTGGGATCAGACTTGATGCCACCAGCTGCAGCCAGGAGGTCGTGTGTCGTGTGCTAGAGTGCAGGGCCCCAGCGAGGACACTCACGCCTCCGCTCTGACGGCGTCGCTTTGATTTCAGTCTCTGCTGCTGAGTGTGTGGCTCTCCAAGGAGAAGGCTGTTCTGGAGAAGCTGCGGTCCGTGTGCTGCCTACACACGACGCTGTCGCTGCTGAGCAGGATGAAAGGTGGGCGGGGCTGGAGGGGGGGGCCTGCGCAGGCTCGCTGATAGGAATTAGGGTCCTCGTGTGTTTGAAGCATGCTCTGAATTAGGAAAATTTAATTACGCTTGTGCTGTCAGGAGTTACTTTATGGACGAAATATCTTCTTACAAGGATTGGTCTTTAGTGGAAGAAATCTTTTTCTTATTTTCCCCTGTATTGAAACATTCCAGAGTAGTTGTCCTTGATGAGGCAGACATTTCAAAGAGGGATTAAGGATTAAGAGTTGACCGAGAAGCAAGATGACGGTTACAAAGAAGTGGAATGCACATGCCCTTACAGAGCCAGTTGTGAGACCTGTTAGGCATTCTGCTCACAGACGTGCAGGTCCAGGGCCGGGACGTGGCTCAGCAAGTACACAGGTTCACCATCAGGAGACTTAGTTTTAGAAATGAAAAATCAGACAAAAACAACCAGCTGGGCTGACGGCCGCTCTTGTCCCGCCCTGCAGTGGCTATCGATGAGGCCTGGGACTCGCAGTCCGTGTCCCCGTGGTGGCAGCAGATGCGCCTGGCCTGCGTCCAGTCCGAGCACAGCGGGGCGGCGCTGCTGGCTGCACACGTGGGCCACTCGGTGGCCATGCAGGTCTCCAACCACATGACGGAGAAGAAGGTGAGTGCCCGGCGCAGCCCAGGTGCACTGTCTTGTTCGCGGGCCACTTGGCCTTGGGGGTATCACGTGTGCCCCTCTGGGGCTAGGGCAGAGGGAGGCTGCCACACGTGTGATCCCCACGCGGCCCCCCGGGGTGTGCAGACGGGAGTGTCCGGTCAGTACTGGCAAAAGCCAAACCTTGCCAAGGGCCAAGCAGAGGTCGCTGCTGCAGGTTCCTGGTGAGCGTCCATCCCGAGGCCGCCCTTGTGTCTCACCAGTGCTGTCACCCAAGGAGATGGCCTCTCAGGTCCCTCCCCCAGTGACGGCACCCTCTGGCAGGCCTTGCAGGTGGCGGCGGGGGCCGACGCCGAGGCGCTCACGGACTCCTGGGAGGCCCTGTCCCTGGACACGGAGCACTGGAGGCTGCTGCTGAGGCAGCTGGAGGACTGCCTGCTGCTGCAGAGCCTGCTGCGCAGCGCGCCCCCGCGGCCCCAGGCCTCCCCGCCGCAGGCCGAGCCGCTGCCCCGGCTGTCTGTGAAGAAGCTGCTGGAAGCCGGGAAAGGTGAGTGGGCTGGGGCCGAGCTCCTGGGTGTCCTGGGTCTGTTGGCTCAGAGCCTGGGCTCCTGAGGGCCTGAGCCATCCCGGCCTCGCCCCTTGGCACTACAGCGCCCAGGTCTCCCCAGCTCCCAACATCTCTCCTCCTCCCTGCACCCCAGAGCACCAGGCCTCATTTCTTTCTTCCCTTTTCCATTTTTAGGGGTGTGTGTGTGAAATACATTTTAACTGGCAATAGTAGCACATGTTCATGGGATGTGGTGTGGCACAGCATGTGGTGACACCTAGGTCCCTGCTCCCGTTGCCTCACACATACCTCACCGCTGCCTTCGTGGCACCCGGGGCTCCCCTGGCTGCTGCCAGCAACAGCACCTGCGCAGCAGAAACGGTGATGCTGGAGCCTGTGGTGGCACACACCCGTAGTCCCAGCGCTCAGGAGGCTGAGGCAGGGAGGGTCCTTTCCAGTTTGAGACCAGCCTGGGCTACACAGTGAGCAGCCTGAACTACTTAGTGAGCCCCTGTCTTAAAAAACAAGAAGGAAAACTAGTGACGCCACCCTTCTCCCCAGCTACGCCTGTGTGCTCGGCAGCTTCCCCAGCCCTCCCTGCCTGGGCACGTGTGCGTGCCCACACACACGCACACTCACACACTCACACACACACACACACACACACACACACACCGCTGCCTCTGAGCAGGCCTTGGATGTTGCAGCCTGTGCGGGCCACAGCGCCCCGCCTGACCCCCACATCTGCGTGCTCGCCCTGCAGTCCTCTCTGGGGCTCACTCTTGTCAAAAGCTCCACGAGGCATTTCATGCCAGAGGACTAGACGTTAGGGCTGGCCAAATTTGATTAACTCACTCGCTCATTCTTTGTAAGACCTGTGGCTGTGCTTTAGGCCTACTGCCCTCGCATTGCCCTTGTCCACACTTCGTTGGCCTGTTTGGGTTCTGGACTCTGAACCCAGCCCTTCCCAGAGCTGCCCCAGCCCTTCTCTGCTTGGGGACAAGGTCTCTGAACTGCTCCTGTGCCTAGGCGGGGGCCAAGTGCGCCCACACCCTGAACCCACGCTTGGATTCCTGTGGCTGAAGTCTTGATCACTGGGCAGCACGTGGCTTCTGTGGTGTGAGGGTGGTCAGCCTGTCCCGAGAACCTGAGGTGGGTGTCAGGCTGCAGGGGGGCTTCGCTTATACGCAGATGAAGGCACGGTTGCAGGGTGCCCGTTCCCTCAGCTGTGTCGGGCACAGCTCTGCCTGGGGAGGCGTCCCTGTGCACTGCACTTCCTCTTGTTTCCTGACCCCATGGAGACACCCTGGGGAGTGGCGTCTCTCCTGTGCCCCTGGTGTAATGGGCAGGATCGATGCTGTAATCTAGAGGACTTGCCTGGCACCACAGGCAGTGCTGGCCTGCCCCCTGGCACACAAGATGGGGCGTGGGGGTGCACGCCTGTAATCCCAGCACCAGAGAGGCTGAGACAGGAGGATCACTATGAGTCAGATATGCATAGTGAGACCCGGTTCCAAATAAATTGAAAATTTAAACTAAAAAGATCTGGTGGACTTTTAGGTCCTTTCAGGCTTGAGCCACGGGGCTGTGCTTCTGCCTGGGGAGCTGCGCGTCGGCACTTCTGGCTCCACTGTGCCGTGCTGTGAGCTGTGTGTGTCTCCACCCCAGGTGGCATTGCAGACTGTGTGGCCAAGTGGGTGTTTAAGCAGGACCTGAGCCCTGCGGTGCTGAAACTGGCTTATCAAGACCGAGATGAGGAGAATCCAGATGAGCCCAGGGAAGGCGTTCATGGAACTGTCCTGCACGTGGCAGAAGCAGAGGCAGACTTGGGAGCCGTCGCAGGTGACAGAGAAGGCGTGGGGGGACCTGGGCAGAGCGATGCAGCCGGCCTTCCTGAGGAGGCTGACGCCCCCGGCCCTTGCAGACCTACTGCGCTTGGCCTGTGAGCAGTTTCCATGCAGCCTGGAGCTGGACGTGCTGCACGCGCACTGCTGCTGGGAGTACGTGGTCCAGTGGAACAAAGACCCGGAGGTGAGGGAGCTCAGGCGGGCCAGCGGGGCCCGGGTGCATGGCACACGGGGTGCTTGGGTCTGTGCTGCCCGCGCCACGCCTGCCCACAGGAGCCTGTGCAGTGGCTCGCCGCGTTCCCAGCTCCAGAAGGGCCACGAGTCCCTGTGTGAGCCCACCGGCTTCCTTGTAAAGCAGGCGTGTGCCCTGTGCCCCAGCTGGGATGTGACAAGCACCTTTCCTGTCCTCTCCCGGATTTCTGCGTGAGCTAGAGTGGGTCGCCGCAGGCCAGGCGCCCCGTGTTCTGTACCCACTGCTTCTCTCACGTTGGCACTCAATCTGGCCAGCGCCTCTCTGGGCTCCCACTGCTGCCCTCAGCTCTGCTCAGCTCTGCTCCACTGTCCACTCTCTCTGGCCCCCTGGACACCATGCACAGAGACTGCGGGGAGAGGCCTGAGATCAGGCTTGGGGCCCTCGTGATTACTGGTCAGTACCTGGTCACTGAGTCTGGCGCTTTCTACCCCACTTGGGAGTCAAATGAGGTGCTGGTCCCTGAGAGGTGAAGCCGGGATGGAATGAGATTTGCTCACCCTACCATTGGCCCTCGAGGGCCCCACTGGTTAGGGTGCCGCTTTGCTTTGTATTGTTGCAGTAGTGGGGAGCAAACCCAGGGCCCTGGTGCTCTGCTAGTGAGCCACATCCCAGCCCCTGCATTCTTCCTCTCTGGTCAAAGTCATCTCCTTACTGTGTCAGTGTCAGGCTGTCCTTGGTAGCACAGTCCCCAAGATGAGCTCACCCACTCCACTCCACTGATGTGGTCGTCCCCTCCCCCTTCACCAAGCCAGGGGTATAGAAGGCAGCCATTACCTAGAGAGGGACTTGTCAGGTGGGCCTCTGACCCCTGCCCAGCAGTGACATGAGCACAGGGTCCCTGCAGAGCACATGGAAATGTCACCTGAGTGGCCATCATATGGGGTCTCCTCAGCTGGCATGGGAAGGTGTCAGATCAAGGGTGAGGATGCAGTGATGTGTGGGACAGTGGCTCCAGGGGCGTGTGGGAAAGTGGCTCCAGGGGTGTGGGAAAGTGACCGGAAGGATCATACAGTATGTTTCCAAGTCACATGCTGCTGTGTGGGGACACCAAGGCCCCGGGGTTCCTCTCAGCCGACCCCAGTCCTGGCATATGTGCTGTGGTTCTAGGGACGCCTGAGCCCCTGCCCTGGTGCTGTGAATAGTCATCCCAGAACTGCAGGTGTTTACAGAGAAAAGGAAGCGCGATGCCCAGCATTCCCGTGGGTGCTGTCGCTGGCGGCGGGCAGAGCTGCCTGCGTTGCAGAAGATGACAGGGCCATTTGCCCTGTTCAATAGCCGCCTCCCGGCCCGTGAAGCCCATCCCTACTCCACTGCGTCACGCAGCCCTTCTATGTGGTAGTGTAGATGGCCCCCAGGCGGGCCTGACACCGCGCTCTGTCTCCGTCTGCATGCAGGAAGCACGCTTCTTTGCGAGGTCCGTCGAGCACCTGAAGCACATTGCCAACGCACATGTCCAGCACGGTGAGTGGGCCCCATGGACAGGTCCCCGAGCGGCCTCTGCGTCCTGCGCTTCAGTGCCGGGCTCCGCCTCCGCCTGGGCTGTCACCTGCGCATGGGCCAGGCTGAGCTCCGGCTCTTTCCACTGGGAAAAGCTACCCAGAAGCAGTGGGTGCTGTTAGGAAGGGTCACCTCTGTCCCCAGGCTGCAAGCTCACATTGATGCTGCCTGGTTGCCAGTTATATAGATGTTTCCATTTTAATGTCACTACATAACATGCAATTATAAGGGCCAGATATGGGGGTTTTAGGGAATATTTTAATATTTGTTTCACTTTTTAATACATTATTATTTGGCATCGTAGCTGATGGTTGTCGAGAACAGCAGTCAGCAGTGAGTCTGCTCTTGCTTTCTGGGTGCTGCCAGCTGAGCTGTTCTCAAAGCTCTGCACGCATCTTTTGAACCCAGTGCCCTCAGCTGCAGGCTGAGCCTCACCCTTATGGTGGGCTGTGGGCCTGCTCTTACCAGCACACTCCGGCTCTTACTAAAGATTTCATTGAGTTCGCAAACCTTACCTGAAGTGTAAGGGAGCTAAGCCAGTGGCCAGGGGTTAGTGGTGAGGAGACGCCGCGCCGCACGTCCCAGCCCACACCTCGCTCTCTCCCAGGCATCGCGCTCATGCTGTGGAACACGTTCCTGGTGAAGCGGGTGTCCGCTGCCGCGTACCTGATGGATAAGGTAAGGCCTTCGCTTTCCACGTGCTCCCTTCTATCCCCTCCGTCCCCATACTGTGGCCTGGGGCTGGGAAGACGCTCACCCCGCTCATTAGACTGTCGGGCTCAACACTGTGCTTCACTCGCACTCTTTGGTGACACTCTGGACCTGGCACTGGAGTGACACACAGGAGCTGCTGGAGCTGCCTCTTGCCCAGAGCGGCCGGCCAGCCAGGGGATTCCAGCAAAGACTGGATTGGATTTTCAGCAGAGATCAGAGTCTGTAGCTGCTCTCCAGGCTGGGCCAGGCCCCTCTGAGGCGGCCCCGGGCATCGCCCCTTCATGACCTTGCACAGCGCCCATGCTGCACAGCTGAGCTGAGGTGGACCCGCTCTTGGGTCTGCGGTCTGCCCAGAGCCCAGGGTCTCCATCTGCAGAACTCGCCCGTCACGGCCTTGTAGGGACACAGCATGGGGACTGGACCCTGGATCCTTGTTCCCTCCCTCCCATGAGTGCCATCGTCTCCCCGCCCTGGCAGCCAGCGCATTGCACAGGGCATGTGTGAGCCAGGCACTGCCCTCTCAGGAGGGCACACTGGAGGGAGCTGCCGAGCCCGGGTCAGTGCCAGCCAGGCAGGCAGTACCCTGGCACTGCTGCGGCAGCACGTCGGGCCTGCCAGGGGAGTGCAGGGCTCCCTGGAAGGGCTGCCAACACCTGCCGCCACTGCTGCCGTGCCCGCTGCCCTCCTGCCATGCCGGCTGTCCTCAGAGGTGGCAGCTCGTGCCTGGTGGCGTGGTCCTCCATTCTGTGACTGCGTCACCTTCTGAGAGCTAAGAAGAAGCCAGAGCTGGATGTCCCACAGTTCCTGGCTCCACGAGGGGCTCACGGTCTGGCCCACAGTCACCCCGTGTGGCCTGGGGCTCTGCGTGTACTTCACAGATGAAGTCGCAGCTGGGCCCTCAGAGGCTCTGGGTCCGAGAGGTTGGCAGAGTTGTCATTCCTGCTGCCGTTTCTCCCTGGGTGAAGCCGATTGCAGATCCCTGCATTCGGGAGCTTGGAGAAGCAGCAGCAGGAACAGAGAGGTCTGCTTCTTCCTCCGGCTCTGGTGCAGGGGAGCGCGTGACCTGGCGCGAGTTGGCAAGGAGCCTGCCTGAGAGGGGGGCAGCAGCGCAGGAGCGGCAGGTGGCGGCCCACGGCGGGCGGGCGGGGCATGGCAGGTGGGTGGTGCTGCCCGTGCAGTGCCCAAGAGTGAAGAGCGTTTCGGAGAGGCTGTCTGCCTCCAGGCAGTCGCTTGGGCATGAGCTGGAGCCAGGGGGGCAAGGGTCCCTGTCTCGAAGCGGCCTGCAGGCGCCCCTGCCCTGGTCCCTCCTGCGCAGACTCAGCTGCAGCTCATCGTGCTGCGGCCCAGGAGCCCAGGCTGGCGCCGCGCCGCTGCTGCACGTTCTCGGCCTCCTGGCACTCCCAGCGCCGTCATCTTCCTTGGCAAGACAGTTTGGCGCCGGCATTGGCCATCTTGGGTTTGCTTCTGTGTTTTTAAACTGACAGTGTGGACAGAGTGAAGGCCAGACTGTTGAGTTTTCCTCACAGTTCAAAAATTGGTTGTATTTTTTAAAAGGATTATTTCTGAGTTCATTTTTTAAGTTCCACCAAAAACCTAGCTGTGTCACCATTAGTGGCCAAGGTCACACGAAAGGTCGCCACGTCTGCTTAAAGCTGCCTCCTCTCGCTGTTCCGCGCCGCAGCAGTGCCTTCAGCCGTCCCAGCGCTGACTGCGCATCTGGTCTCCTTCTGTCGCAGGTTGGCAAATCACCGAAGGACAGATTGTGCCGCAGGGTGAGTGGCTCCTGCTAACCTCCCCTCTTCCGCGGTCTCTTGTTAACTAACTGTAAGGGTGATGATGTATCCAGAGGTAAGAAAAGGGGGAAGAGAAGCGCATGAAGGAAACGAGCGTGCCCGGCCTGGGCAGAGTGCACGCAGCAGGTTTTAGCCCGGCTTTCCTGAGATGTGCCCGTGCACCTGGCAGGAAGGCAGCGTGCTACCACGCCTACACACTGTTTCCTCTACTTCATATTGGACGCGAACAGAGAAACGTCAGACCGGGGCGGGCTCCCGGGAGCTTCCGGGGGGCTCTGACCTCCTCTGGAGTAACCGCTGTACGCATGCAGTGCTGGCTGTAACGGGCTCCAGGGGCAGTGATGTGCGGCGCCCGCTTCTGCCCATGCCGCTGACGACCCGTCACACCGACAAGCGGTGGGATGCACAGAGCCAGCCGTGGAGGCCCTGGGTCTGGGTGTTGTGGGAGCACCTGGTGCCTGGACCTGCTGAGGCTCTGCAGGGCAGGGTGCCGAGGTATTGCCTGTTGGTTTTAAAAGATCGCCCGCAGGGCAGTCCCCGGGGACAGGCGCCTGAGGGGTCTGCGGGCTGTGTCAGTGTAGACCTACTGAACCGGTCTGTAGTTCTGAGGCTGGAAATTCTGGCTCTTGTCTAGAGGGTTCAGCTCAGCCCCTGGACACCTACCCAGGCTGTTTGCTTGGAACCTGAGGGTCAGAGGGTCAAGGGCATCTTCCCATGTTCTGGGAGAACCACAGAAACCAGGGAGAGCCTTACAGCCAAGTGCAGGGTCTCTCCCTGCAGGGCACAGAGCACATGAACTTCCACTTGCCTTTTTGGCAGGGGTCGGAGGTCCAGGGGACTGGACGAGGCCCTGCGCGTGTCCAGCACGCCACCCCCACTGAGCTGCAAGCTCAGAATATTGTCTTCTCTTACGTTTTGGAAATAGTCTCACTGTACAATGTAGGCTGGCCTCCAACTCCTGGTGATTGTCCTGCCTCAGCCTCCCAGGGTGCTGGAATTGCTGGCACGCAACACCACACAGCCTAGAATATTCTTTATAAAAGTTGATAGTAGTATATTTTATAATCCCAGTTCTCAGACTGCTTGACTATACATATGCTGAAGGAAGGAATTCAAATAGGCAGGTACCTTGATCTGAGAGCAGGACATCGGCGGCATACCCGGTTGGCTCGGGTGTCGCCCTAGCAGCCCTTGGGGGCTGATGGTGTGCTCTTCCCAAACAGGACGTGGGCATGAGTGACACAGCGATGACGCCCTTCTTGGGCTGCTGCTTGGACCTCCTGCAGACCCTGATGGAGGTAACCCCGTGCACCCCTCCTCCCAAGGGACATGCTGGGGAGCCCTCTTCCACATGTGCACCTGGGATGGGGCAGGAGGGTATGTGCATGGGGGCTGTCGTGGGCCCCCACCAGCCCCAACATAGCCCTCCCGTGGGTACCGCAGGCAGATGTGGGCAGGGATGAGATGCCGGCACCCGTGCTGGACACCGAGGACGCGTGGCTGGCGGCGGAGGGGCCCACAAGCATCGTGGAGCTGGCGCTAGAGCAGAGGCCCGTGCACTACCCGCTGGTGCAGCACCACTCGGTGCTGTGCGCCGTGCTGGCCGCCGTGGCGCGCTTCGCGCTGAGGGCCGTGAAGCCGCTCGCGCTCTTCGACAGCAAGGTGGGTGCGCTCTGGTGTGTGGGCGGTCGGCATCCGCGCCTGCCTAGGGACCTCCAGGGGCTGCTGCAGGAACCAGGCGGTGGCTGAGTAGGTGTGGTGTGAAGGACAGCAGCCACTGCAGCGGACCACCTTTGTGGCCCCTTTGGACGGGACCCTGCTGTCATCTTAAGATGGTGACCGCTCTGGGCCTGCAGCCTGTGTCCTCAGCCACCCACAGGCCACGCACCTGGACAGGGCTGCAGGCCCCTCCTAAGTACCCAAGCCTCAGAAGTGACTTCTGTCACCTCTGCCGAGATTGCCAACCCAGCCAAGGGGAGGGGACCACTGGGTCTATCCTGAAGGCTGCTTGCCTCAGACTGGCTGGAGAAATGACAACTCAGCTCCGGCCCATGCGTGAATAAGTCATGTTGTCTTCAGATCTTTCCCTTTTTCTCTCTGAACCTACCACTCATTCTTTCTCTTGAACTTTTTAGGGGAAAAATGCTTTTTTCAAAGACCTGACTACGATCCAGTTACTCCCTAGTGGGGAGATGGACCCCAACTTAATTTCCCTCCGGCAGCAGGTGAGTTCCCATTCCTGGCTCTGGCGCTCCCTGAGGGCGGGGCGCTGAGCTGTCCGGAGCCAGCTGCTCGGATGAGCAGAGGTGCTGCCGGGGAGTGGCTCTGGCTGACCAGGCCTTGGGCGTCTTCCAGTTCTTGCTGAAACTCGTTAGCGCCGCCGTCCAGGCCCAGCACGCAGCCCGGCAGGAAGGCGCACCCTCGGCACAGGCGGAGGCGAGCACCGTGCCCTCTCAGGACCAGGACTGGCCGGCTCTAGCCGTGGACTTGGCTCAGCACCTGCAGGTCAGCGAGGACGTGGTCAGAAGGCACTACGTGAGCGAGCTCTACAGCCACGGCGCCGACCACTTGGGGGAGGAGGTAAGGCTGGCGCGACGAGCGCTCCGCGGGCCCCGGGCGCCAGGTTAGGGAGCAGCGCGCGTCCCCTTAGCGACAGGGCAGCCGAGTGGGCCGTGTGCGCACCAGGACAGGCAGAGGGTGTGGCCGCTGGACAGGGTCCTTGAGGCTGAAGAGGCCTGCGGTAGGGGCCAGGCCCAGAGGAGAGCGGGGCGGGCTGAGGGGTGCAGGCTCGACCGCACGCCGCGCGGGGCCTGGGAAGGAAGTAGGGTAGGGAGAGCCCAGAGCCCTTGCACCCACCGCTCCCAGGTGGCCCTCGCAGCCTTGCAGCATGACCAGGGCCTCCCCTCCTCGCTGTGTCCTCCTCAGGCCACCCTGCAGGTGCACGACCAGGAGGTGCTGGCCTCGCAGCTGCTGGTGCTGAGTGGGCAGCGGCTGGCGCACGCGCTGCTGCACACGCAGAGCCGAGAGGGCATGGAGGTGCTGGCACGGCTGCCGCCCATGCTGTGCACATGGCTCAAGGCCATGGTAAGGACCCGGACGCGGTGGGAAGGTGGGGGGCAGAGGGCTGGGGTCGGGACCCGCTGCAGGCCGTGACCCGCACGAGGCCGTGTCTGCCCGCAGAGCCCCCAGGACCTGCAGAAACCTGATGTGCCGATCGCCACGACAGCCAGGCTGGTGCACCGAGTAGTGGAGCTCCTGCCCGAGAGACACGGGCAGTACAGCCTGGCCCTGCACCTCCTGGAAGCCGTGGACGCTGTGCCCCGGGCCCCGTCGTGACGGAAGGACCAGGGCAGAGCATGCGCGGCCATGCGATGCAGCAACAGTGGGTTTTATGGAATATGTCTTCTTTTTGTAAGATAAATAAAAATACATATTACTTTTAAAAAGTGCAATCCCGGCCAAATTCCATTCCTTTGGTTAACGCTGAAGAACTATAAACAAATGTTACACCATGATAGTACAGATGTTTTACTGTTTATTTTTCAGACTGTAAGTAGCTTTATTGTTAAACTTTGCTATTTAAAACTAGCTTTATTATGTTTACTGTAAGATTCTCTATTTTATACCCAAACTGTTATTGCTGTAATTAAAGTTAAATGTCCGGGCTCTGCCGTCCCTGTCCGAGATGGGGCGGCTGTTGGAGGACAGGGTCGGGCTCCTCGCAGGCTTGGGCCACACCCCTTGCCTGGCCTCTGCCAGAATCGAGGTCTGACGTGCTGTCGGCCAGCACAGGCGCGGCGTGAGCTCTTGTTTGTGCCAAGTTGTGAAACTACCCACAGCAGGTAACTGTAAAATGTATTACCTTATAAAACTGTTATGTAAAAAAAAAAAAACCACGAGGTTTTAAGTCCAACTTCATTTTCTTGCCCGTGTGTGTCTGCTTTGGGATTGGCTAGTGCCCAGGTGCCCCAGGAAAGGACAGCAGCAAAGGCCTGGCGGTGCTGTGCTTCGGCAGAGCAGCCTCACCGCGGGGCGCGGCGCACTCTGCACCCACCCTGCCCGCCCCACTTCCGCTGGATGGGGCTCGGGCGTCAGGGAAGGGGCCTGGTGCCGGAGCAGACCCCAGCCTTGTCGCAGCTGAGGCGGCAGCCCCTGAGGTGCTGCCGTTACTTTCCTGCTCATCACAGCAAAGTGCGTGCGACGCGGCACACCAAGCGCCCGGAGGCCAGGGAGCCCGCAGCCTCGAGAACGCGGCTTGCTGCGCAGTGGTGCTGCGGCGCGCGCCCTAGGCAGCCAGGTCTGCCTCTGGTTTTCAGATATTGTGAAAGTGGGGTGAATTTAGGAGGTCAGACAGCTTGGGATTACGGTATTTATGTGAAAGACTAAGCCCTGCTTTAATTCTGTGGTCACGTGGGGTTATGAAGCATTTTTGATAACGAAACTAAAACCTCCTCAGGTTAAGTCTCAAAATCAAACCTGAGGACTGCTGAGATTACTGAGCTCACCAGTCAGAGTTCCTTGTTAGCTGTCTTCCTAAATTCTACATTCACAGACTTAACGTTCAAGGGTTTAAACAGGTATTTTGCCATTTCATCAAGGCCTTTTAAATGTTTGGGTTTTTTGTTTTATGGCACAGGG
The DNA here is from genome assembly GCA_004027915.1 of Capromys pilorides. Lineage (NCBI taxonomy): Eukaryota > Metazoa > Chordata > Mammalia > Rodentia > Capromyidae > Capromys > Capromys pilorides. Next base: position 48,604 of record PVKN010001371.1, read on the forward strand.
TCTCACTATGCATTTTGGGCTTGCAGTGATCCTCCTGTTTTCAGCCTCCCCAGCACTGGGATTATAGCTGCGCACCACCACGCCCAGTCTCAGTGGCCAGCTCAGTGTGCCCCGGGGTAGGGCCAGTGTGGGCATCGAACCCCTGTCCCTGTGCTTGCCTAACTAAGCAGGCCCTTAGTTGCTGAGCTATCTCGCCAGCCGAAGGCCTTTGGGAAGGAAGAAAGGTTTTACCTTGATTTTCTAATATGAAAGTAAACACTTTTCAGTTTAAATTGCTCTTGTAAGAACGCTGACCAACTGTAAGTTAAGCCCCAGGGACCTGAGCTGCAGGCATCCTGGGCTGCGTCCGACCTAGGCGCCGCTGTCACTTGGGGTGGCACGGCCGCACTTCGGGAATGTTCCCACCAGCCGTCGGTGCCGCTCTGCAGCACCACAGCCCGCTCACTACTGAGGTGGATTAGGGAAACTGCCAGCTCAAAGGCAGGCGTGTCCACAGCCTCCAGGGTTCTGAGGTTGCTTCTCGCCTGCCCCCCAAAGCAGGTCCACACCAGCAGCCAGTGACCAGCAACAAACTCTTTTATTCTTTGCCATCACAGAACTTAAACTACGGAGTCAAAAAGCTGCTTCTATGAAAGCGGCAAGAGCACGTCGGTGCCTCTGCTGAGTCCGCTGTGGGTAGAAACAGCGCCTAAGGACTGCACGTGCGTCCACGCGTACGCACACGTTAGTTACAAAAAATGCTTTACAGTGCGGGGGCAGGGGGGTTGGTTTCCTGGAGACCAGGCCTCACTGTGTGGCCACGGCTGGCATGGCACTTGCTGCCCTCCTGTCCCCGCCTCCTGCAGGCTGCAGTAACAGATGTGCACCTCCTCATCTGGCTGGGACTCAGATTCTCCTTCGCCTTCTCTTCCAATCCTTACCTAACCCTGGCTTTCCCTGTGACGTGGTGGTAACCCTCCAAACCTCCACCGGGAGTGTCGAGGTGCCTGTCCAGAATGCAGGCAGTGAGGGACACCAGTGGGCTACTCCCCGCCCACGACCTCTGCACAGCGGGGACAGAGCACGTCCGCAGCCTCGGCTGTGTACTTCCAGCAGCGCGGGCACTTCTCCTTGGTCGATGGCGTGACGAGCACTTTGTAGGCAGACTCCTCTCGGATATCACCACCTGGAACAAGCGGGCGTCTGGGACGGAGCTCCTCCCACCGGGAACGGGACAGGAGGGGCAATGCCGAGAAGGGGCGTGGGCAGCTGCTCTGCACGCAGCCCCGCCCATGACAGCTGTGCTTGGTGACACTCCCTGGCTACAAGCTCAACCAGGAGGTTGGAAAGGCAGGTGACAGTGCAGATGACAGCTGTGGTCTCAGAAACAAAGGAGGGTGGGACACTGGGCCACAGCCACTGCACAAGTGGCCTCCAGCAGGCAACCACGCTGAGCCTGTCCTGCACTGGACCAGGCCACGGTCTCCGGCTCTTAGGGGAAACGCAGCCTCAGCCTTCCCGGGAAAACACCCCAGGAAGCTCAGGGAGGACAGTTCCCAAGCAGGAGCCTGTGTGCGCCCAGCAGGAGGGAGCGCAGCCCTGGGCTGCCCTGCAGGACGTGGACCTGGGGTAGGACAGGCCTCCCTGGACCTGACCCCAGCTCCAAGGCCCAGAAGCAGCCTCTCTCCTCTCCCGCCACCAGGCGCAGGCAGACAGCTCGGCTGGCCTGGACCACCAAGCGCCTGTTTCGTTGCTCCGGTAGGCAGCCACGCCCACACGGACTCGGCCTGCGCAGTGATCCCGCCCTGCTGTGCCTGCCTCACCTTCCAAGTTGATGAGGAACGTCCCACTGAGCTCAGTGACGTCGGGGGGCCTCTGCTGGGGCTCCTGAGCCAGCAGCGTGCACTGCGAGGCCATCATGAGCTCACTCAGCTGCGAGGAGCTGGACGTCTCCTCAGCCTGCAGCATCTGGAAGGAGCGAGAACAAGGCGCCATCAGGCCTGGCGGGGTAAGCCCGGCGTACACGTGCCCGGCGGACAGCAGGACGTGTCCCGCACAGCTGGGGCGAGTGCTGCAGGCGCCCGTGCACGGGAGGCGCTGCTGTCACTCCCGTCACCTCCCGAGCCAATGCCATCTGCACAGTGCTTGTCCCCGGCTAGGATGAAAGGGGGTGTGAGGCTGCTCCACCAGCACAGATCCCAAGGACACCACACGTGGCCCCATCGGCAAGCTGCGCAGGGCCGGGGGGCGCTCAGTGGCCCACCCGGCAGCGTGGCAACACCTAAGAGGAGATCTGACCATTGGGACCAGATCCAAACAGATCTGGAAGTGATGCGTCCCCAGGCGGAAACTGCAGAGGTGTGGCGCTTGCTTCTCAGACAGCAGGAGGCTGCATGTGGTGTCCTGCCCTGCACGGAGGCACGCGCGAGGGCCGAGGCCATCAGGAGGGCACCCGAGGGCAGGCTGAGCAGCAGCGCTACGCTGATGGGCCATCTGGCACGTTCTGGCTTTTTTTTTACTTTTGTGTATTTGGTACAGGGTCTGCAGGGTCTCACCACATTGATCCAACTTGTAGTGATCCTCCTGTTTTCAGCTTCTCAAGCACTGGGATTACAGGCTCACGCCACCACACCCACTCTCGGTCGGTGTCTCAGTACACCCCACCCCAGGACGGAACCCCCGGCCCCTGCGAGTCCACTGAGCTATCTGGCGAGCCCTCACTTCCTGGCTTTCAACGTTGCTTAATCTTCCAAATGGGATCTTCCACGCATCCCTCTAGAGAAAGCCGCACCTACTGCTCCTTCAACCCCCCATCCTGACCCACTTATCCCTGGAAGAAGAGTTACACTGTGCTCACCAACCAAAGGGAGGGGGCTATTGTTCTAGAAAACTGATAGCTGGGCGTGGTGGCGCACACCTGCAATCGCAGCACTCTGAGCTAGGCAGGAGGACCATCTCCAGCTCAAGGCCAGCTGGGTGACACAGGGAGTTCAAAGCCAGCCTGAATTAGTGAGACATTGTCTCAAACAACAAAACAACTTATTAATAACAAATTCTGTAGTACTACCTCATTTCACTCATGATACAGGTAAATTTCATGTTCAATTTTATCTATTTTATTGACCTATTATGCATTAAATTTGATTTCCACTTTCAAAAAAAAAAAAAAAAACTGTACCAATAAAGCTTTTAAAAAGTATGTCTAAGTCCAATTCTTTTCTGTGGAGAAAAATCTCAAATCTGTGTGCTGATTGCTAATCTGACCGAACAATCCCAAGAGCCCCAGAAGGATTCTGCTGGCTTTGACCTGTCGGCCAGGTGCGTGCTATGCAGTGTGCATCACCACCTGCCAGGACAAATCACTCTTTTCCAGACCGCAGGAAGAAACAGCATCATCTCGCGATCTCTTTGGACCTGTCTCCCGGGTGTTGCACGGTCTTGCGCGGCTGCGTTCCTGTCACCCACCACTGAAGCAGCCCAGGCTTTCCACCACAGCAGACCTGTACTACACCCTCCCCGTGCCTCTAAAGTACATGTGTGGAACACGTCATCTCACATGATGAAAAAGGACACTCGAGTCACGGGGAGCAGAAATCAGAGATATGTCTGATTAAATTAAGACAGCTTACTACCTGGGTGTGGAGGTGTGTGCCTATAATCCCAGAACTCTGCGAGGCAGAGGCAGGAGGATGGAAAGTTCCTGGCCAGCCTGGGAAACTTCACTGTTGTAAAATGATGTGCCGGAGTCAAAAGGACTGAGAAGACCCGATGAAGTTGGCTCAGAGGGCTCACTGGGGACAGAATCTCGGGGAGTCCTCTCAGCCACCTTCATCGGGTCTTCTCGGTCCTTTCGACTCCGGCACATCATTTTACAACACTTCACAACTCAGTGAGACCCTGTCTCACAACTGCAAAGCCTGTAGCTCAGTGTGAAGGCCCTGGGTTCAGTGGCCAGCACCCAGAAACTGCAGGCATTTTTACAAATCAGCGCCAGGTGGAGCCCTAGCACCCTTCCGCCCACTGAGCACAGCAACCCGCGAGCCGCTGAGCACCTCTATGATCTCGAAGAGCAGGCCGGGCTCGATCACCACAGTGACCTCGTACTCGGCAGCGTTTCTGCCCGGGATGCTTCCGAGGAACGAGTCCCGCATGGCACAGGCACTCTCCACCGCCTCCTCAAGCCCGGGCTTCTTCCAGATGGAGCTGGTACTGATCCAGCCCGTGCGGAAAACACTCTTGGGCTCTGGGAAGTAGAAGGGAAACGGGAGCACGTTACCCCGTGCTTCTGCAGCCCGCACCACGCAGCGTTCTGTGGGAACTGTGCGGAGAAACACCGCGGACGACACTCACACGAGCG
>PVKN010001372.1:0-53061 GCA_004027915.1 Capromys pilorides
TCCATGTCAGTACCTAGAATGCTGCACTTGGCATATTTATAATGGTAGAACACATGCTTGTGTCCTTGTAACATAATTTACTCTACCAAATCTGTTGGAAAATTAAGATGGTTCCAATTTTTTTTTTTACTATTATAAACACTACCACACTACCATGAATATCCTTGTTGCTAAATATTTACACACATCCTTAATTAATGCTATAAAATAAATTCCTTCCAGTAAAATTACTGAGTCACAGGGCTCACATTGTTTTAAAGGAATCTGCCATATCTTTCCACACTGCCCTCAGTGCGTGCTATGCCAGTTTATCCACCCACCCACCATCTCTGATCTTAACCATAGGCTAAGCAGCAGAGTGGTGCTCCAGGGAAACAGACACAAGGCAAAGCCCACTACGTGACATCTGCTGAAATCCTACAGCTTCAGAGGTTATTGAAAGCTCAGGCAGGAAATGTCTCAGTCCTCATTCAGCAGGACTCAAGGCCCATGAAGATTCAGGGGTCTGAAAGTTTCCTAACAGAACCCAAGGAAGATCCAAACTCAGGATGGAAACTACCACACGATTCGCTAAAAGAATATTGACTCACATGGCCAGAAAAGAACTCAGATCATTCTAACTCACATTTTTCTACCTCTACACTCACTAAATCTCTTTGGACAAAATCCTGTTGGAGGGCAGGCTCTGTGGGGATACAGGACTCTGAAAGATGCAATCGTAAGTGTCATATGTCAGTGAAACTCCAAGCGATTCACCTCATTCCCATCCTTGACTCTGCCGCATTAGCCGTGGGATGCCTATTTAACCTATTTCCTCAACAGAAAGATGAAAATAGTCACCGTAGCTACAGGACATCTTATGAGGATGACATGAGATAATATACCCAAATTCACCATCACCACTCCTGGACTAAGGAGAGGCTGATAAATAAGTATTCATGTCATTTGCTGATTCTTCTCATAGGTGGCTCCAGGCAGCCGAAGCGTGCAAAAACAACTTCTGGCCTTTATATTCTGTCCCTGCTGCCCTGAAACATAAGGCCAGCCACTGTGTGCACCTTTCAGAGCCTCCTTAATGCCACTGACAAAATAGGAGCATGAAAACCCCTTCTTAGGAGAGGCCTGCCCACCCCTCCTCCCTCCGGGACCAAGCCTAACAAATATAGCAGAAATTACAGGCATCTGATTTAAGGCTGCGTGCGTACACTTCGCTCGGGCCAAGCCCCAAACCTGTGTTCTGCCATTGCATCAAAGGGCCACCTCTTCCCCAGTGTCCAAGGCCAGAATAAGCAGCAATTTGGGAGGCAGCCCCTTTTATTTTTAGACTTAAAAACCCCAAAAGCCAACATACCAGCGTTCGCCCAAGCGTCTCTCCCAAGCTGTTGTTTGACTTAGGTTGAGAAAATGACAGGCTGTGTTCTGCACCAAGAAGAGAAAAAAGAAAAAGAAAAAAATATATACCAGGGGAAAAAGGAGTTTTATTTTTCTTCCACTGCCAACCTCCATCCCCCTCAACTCCTCCCCTAGGCCTGGGTGGACCCTGCCTGGGTAATCGTTCTCGTCTATATTTAAAAACCACAAATGTGTTTGGTGGAGACTTAATTCGGAATCGCGAGCGGCGTCTCCCGAGAACGAGGGGAACGCCGGAGCCGCGCGCCCGCCGCCGCCGCCGCCGCCGGGAGCTCCCAGCCGGGGAATCCAGGTCAGGACGCGCCGCCGTCTCGGAGGCGCCGCGGGCCGGAGGCGAGGGCTGCCCGGGCTGGGCCGGGGGCCGCGGGCCGCGGGCTGCGGTGCCGTCCCGGCTCGGCCTCGCGGGCTCGGGTCGCGGGGCGGAGCGGGCGCGCGTCCCGCTGCGGGCCGGGCGGGAGGCGAAAGTCCAGGCGCGGCCGGCCCGCGGCGCGGCGCCCGCTCCCCGCTGATAGGGCGGCGCGGCGCTGCAGCCGCGGAGATTGGCTTCTGGGTTCGGCCTCTCGCGGCAGCTTCATGGGCGCAGCTCGCCGCTCGCCGGAAACCAGCCTGCGCGCGTCCCCCAGCGCGGCGAGGCCGAGCGGCTCCCGCGGCGACGGCTGCGAGGCGGGGAGCGGCGCGCTCCAGCCGGGAAAGCCCGCGCCGGGGTCCCGCCGACCGCCAGGGCGCGCCCGCCGGCCCTCGCCTTCGCCCCTCCGCCGGGATCCCCGCCGCCCGCCCGCCCGCCCGCCCGCGGCCGGGCCTCGGGGCCTCGGCGCGCTCGGGGTCGGGCTGCGCCCGCTCAGGACCCGGCGCGCACGGCCCCTGCCCTGCCCCCGCGCCAGAGCCGGGCTCCGGGCTCCGGGCTCCAGATGCGCCGCCCCGCAGCGCCCTGACGGCCGCCAGCCCTCGAGCCCCGCGGCGGCCTGAGATGCCCGGCACGCGGCTGCGGCCGGCGGGCAGCCCGCGGGGGCCATGAGCCGCTGCGGCCGGTGAGGAGCCCGGCGCGGGGCAGCGCTCGCCTCCCTCGCTCCCTCACTCGCCGGCCCGGCTGGAGAGGCCGGGAGGAAGCGGTGAGTACTGGGCGAGCCTACTGCCCTTCCCCCTCGGCGGGCGGCCGAGCGGGAGACGGGCTGGGGACTGGGGTGCCCCGGGGTCTCCGCTTTGAATAATTTTGTTAACAGTGGTATCCCAAGACCGTTCCCGGGCGCTGCCATCCTGGGACTGTAACGCCAGAAGTGAGCGTGTGCTGGGGTGGGGGGTCCCACAAAGTGCACGCTGGGCTGGCAGAGTGGGGGCGGAGGTCTGGCGGGGGCTGAGGGCTTTGGGGTCCGGGGAGACACGCCGGGGACGTGCGCGCAGCTGGCAGCGGGCTCGCCGGGCTGGCGGCCGTGTTAGTTCCCTTGGAGTGGCCGCTGTGTCGCGAGCCAGATGCGTGTGTGCATGCGTGTGTTGCCTGTGTCGGGGCGTGGGGTGCGCCCTGGACTGAGTGCCCCCCGGATTTGGGGGCTGGGACGGGAGCGCGCCCGCGTGCACGCATGCACGCGCGCACCCTAGTCTCAGGACTCCACATCGCTGGTCGGGAGCCGCAGCCCGGCGCACTGACTGGCGGGTGCCCAGGGGACAGTGAGGAGGAGGGGTTCCCCGGTCCTGCGCTCTGCAGACCGGGGCGGAGGGGGGGGGGCGGCGGGGGGATCCGGGCGGACTGGACCAGGTGGACAGAAGCAAAGTCTGCAGTAATTAGCACCACCGCCTGGCTCTCGTCCCCCAGCACACACGCGCGAGCGCATACACACACAGACACATACACATACAGACGCGCGCGCGCGCGCACACACACACACACACACACACACACACACACACACACACACACACAGAGGCCAGCGCTGCTTCTGCGGTCTCTGGCTCACCTGCCCCGAGGACCTTTGCTGCTGAGAGAACTGTTGGAAGCCCTTAGTCGGGTGGGGTGGGGGGCAGTTTTTCGTCTTCATTCATTATATTTTCACCACGGAAGAGGAGAGGTTAAAATAGAACAAACGCCTTTAATGCAGTACCATAAATTCTCTGCCACCCCTTGTCCCCCTTCTAGTGATTAAAAAGCAAACCCATGAAGGTTTGATGCTTAGGGTTCCCGGGCAGAAGGACTGGAACTGAGTGCAATTTATCAGAAACGTAGGCTGCAGCTGGGAGCCAGGTGCCCCTAGCTCCTGGGTGGTCCAGAAACCCCTGGGGGGTGGCGTTGTGGGTATGTGATAGGAACACATCCGGCCTTCTGCGGGCACCAAAAGGGAAGCCTAGGGCCTCTGCGACCTGGTGACATGCAGCCGCGTGTGATTAATCTTCCACAGCTGTTGTGCCCCATCCACTCGCTCTGAGCTCTTGTTTACCTCGGGTTTTCAAATATAGCTGCTGCGCCATGCTCGTGCTGGAAGAGGGGGATCAGTTCACAGTGTATGGGCGCTTAGGCGCCCCCCCCCCCCCCCCCCCTTGCTGGCCAGCTTTGCTGGATCCAACTTTGAGAGGAAGCTGCCCTTCGTGCCTTGCAGTTGTCCAAATGAGAAAGGGTGCTGATCTGAGCTTGCAGGGACCCGATGCTGTCTGGGAGTTGCATACACACACACACACACACACACACACACACACACGCATCTACAGGAGCCAGCGGCAGTGCCTTCCCCAAGCCCACTGCCTCCATTCTTTAAGTAAAATACAGACCTTTGATTGAGAAGCTGCAGATGAAAACTACTGAACCAGGCTGGGTTATGGCAGTTTTCTCTTTGGCTTGATGAATATAGGGAGGCCATCCCTGACATTTCCTCTACCTCGAAGGATTGTTGCTCAGCCTCCTCTCTGCGCCTTCTGTCTGCCCTCCTGCTCTCTGGCTCCTTCCTTCTCCGGGAGGACCCCACCACACTTTCTCTGACTAGGCCATTTCCTTCCTCTTTCCTCTTACCCACTTATCCGGAATCTGTCACTTCAAAGTAAAGATCCGTAGTAACTTTGGTGATTGAGTGTTGCTGTGGGTAGCTCTAGACAGGTGATCTCCACAAGGGAGGAAAGATGCCTCTTGTGTATCCGCAGCCCAGCCCCCGCACATGTCTGGCATAGAGTAGCCGCTCAGTGGATGCTGGATGAATGAGTGACAAGTCAGTTAGTTTCATCTCCGTGGTCCTCCTCCTCCTCCTCAGATCTTCTTAGCTATCACCCCCAGCCTCCTGGGGCCGTGGAGGAGGGTGATTAAAACAACCCTGTTACACAAATTTCCTTCCCTTGTGCCCTTCGATTTGGTTGGCACACTTGCCCAGCCCTGCATGCACCTGTGCACAGTGGCTCCTTTTACAGTCTGGGCATAGTTACTGGTCTTGTCCAAGGGCAGTGACTGCCTCTTGTTCCTGGCCTGTATGATCTAGTCATTGCCTGCAATCTGGATTTGAAGAATAGGCCACCCATCTTGTCCTCTATTCAAACTTTTTATAATATATTTTGATACATGGTACAAGGTCTCACTACGCAGCTCGGATTTATAGTGAGCCTCATGTTTTCAGCGTCCCCAGCACTGGGATTATAGGTGTGTGCCACCACACTGGGTCTGTGGGGCCAGCTCAACACTCCTGGGGGAGGGGCTGGTGTGGCATGTAGTGCTAGAGATCGAACCCTGGTCCCTGTGCTTGCCTAGGTAGGCACTTAATCCTCTGAGCTATCTTGCAGGCCCCTTCTTTTCAAACTATTCACTGATCCATTTCTTTAAATACTCAGCAACCATCCATGCTTCCAGTTTTGTGCTAACAGAAGAGAAGGGTCCGTTTCCTCATAAACAAACATTCCAGCAGGGCTAGCCAAGCAGGCAATGACCATGCAAAGTGACTTCTTCCAGTGGAAGGTAAATCACAAGTCAGCCAACCCATATAGAAGGAGTACCTCCCCAGAGGGCCTGCGGGAGGGTGCATGGGGGCAGCCAAGCCCAGAAGGGATGAGGAGGAGTTAGCTTTGGTGAAAGGAGACAAAGGAAGACAGGGAAGACAAGATAGTATTATGAGTGAAAGGATCTATGCTTTCCCAAATATTGCAGACAGCATGAGGGGGGATGTGAGCTTGGAGAGGCCGCAGAGTCAAACCTCAAGGGGCTTCTTTTGCTCTGTTGAAGAATTTCCCCTGAGTTTCCAGGAGGATTGAAGTGAAGAGTCAGATTTGCACGTTTCATAGCATGCTGAGGCTGGCCGGAGCTGGGGTATAGGGTGAGAAGGAGGCAAAAAGGTAGGGAGCTGTTGCAGAAACTTGGGGGAGCCTGGCTGTTGGGGAGGTCAACATGGAGGATTTTCCTATTCATTTTAATGTACCAAATAGGCATGCCGCTTGTTTTCTTTAAGGACATTGGTTGGGTTTGTGCATTCACTTTTCTGAATGGGCACGCTGAGCCCAACATTGCCCAGGAAGGCCTTAAAGGAAGAAAGGCTCCATTTCCAGCTCACTGAACTGTAGAGCCCAGTAGCTTGCAAAGATCAGAGACGGAAAGGGCTCAGGGCTGGAGAAGCCCCCAAGGAGTCTGAAGTGTAAGAACGATTGAGGTCCATATATAAATCCCTAGAGATTGCAGAGCAAGACCTTTAGATAGTAAAAAAAAGAACCACACCTGTATGTAGACGTATTAGAAATAATCTTGAAGAGTGATGAAGGCGAATACCAGGATCCTGGGAATTCAGATATGATATACAGAGTCACATCTACTAAGAAAACTGCTTTGTTTCATTGTAGATATAACTTGGAACTAGCCAAGGAGCACTTAGTGCCTTGATACTTGGATTGACGAATAGGTCTTCCCTGGTTGTGTACGGGAACATTGGACCATGTGGGGACTGGATCTGGGAGCAGAACTGGAAATTCATCTTACCCTGGCTGCCATGTGATAATTTCCAAGTCACTTAAGAGGAGAGGACCTGAGAGTCTTAGAGAATTAAGTTGGCAGTGTGGGAATGGCCCTCATCTTTGTTGTCACTAATTTTGGAGTGAAAACAAAATCCCCCCTTCCCTCTTCCACAGTGGTCAGGAGCTACCCAGTCCTTCCCAAGTGGCCCTGGGCTCTTGCTCCTCATCTGATGTCTCTTGCTTTAGCACAGCATCTTGTCCCTCCACAGACTGTTCTAAGAAGAGTACCGCCTGTCTAGTTTCCCACCCCTCCCCACCTTGCCTTCCATAAGCTTGCAGTTTGGGCGTAATCATCTTCCTCTAGCTCCTCCTCACTCTTTCAGGCACGTGATCCCATGCTAACCACAGTTCTTCGCCTTCTGTTCATGAACTTGTCATTCCTTGACTACAGCTCAATCTTGCTATCTCCCCCATCATTAGCTAATGTTGACTACTAGCTCCTAAGAACTGTCCTTTTTTGTCCCCCCTCATGGGTAGCCACACTGTCACTCAGGTAGTCTTGTCCTTTCCTCCTCGGTGCTTTGGCCCACAATTTACCTGCCTGAGAATCTCCGCTTCCTGTTCAGTCTACCTGTTCTCTCTGCTTCCTCCCAATGGGACGACTTTGTGGAGGAGAAGCAGCCACTTGCTCCCCTGTGTCTGTAAGAGTGTGTCTGTGCTCTGTGAGTGCTTTCTGCTTGCTGAGCTGCATCTTGCATTTTCTGGTTTGCACACCCAGCCTCCCTCCCTGGGGCAAGCACCACTTCTTTCTTCGCTCCCTGTTGTATGCCCGCACATGGTAGATGTACAATAAAAAGCAAAAAGAATAAACAAGCAATCACCTGCCTCCCTCTGGAGGCTGCTGAGACGAGGTCAAGAAGGAATCTGTCCTATTTGTCATGAAAGTGGCAAGTAGTGGAGTCAACCATCAAGCCTGGAATAGCCAACATGGTGCAACAGGAGAAACACTGAAGGGTAAGTTCTTGTCTTCTCCACTTCTGACAACTGCAAGTACGACCCACTTCTGCTCCCCAAGCTTGGATTCCTTATCCATGAGAAGAATTTAAGTTGGATGTGTTGACGTTTAGGTGCCCTGACCTCACAGGAAGTATTCAGGGAGTCCTGCCCCACAGCGTAGTGATCGCCCCTGCAAAGCACGCTTGGGGGGCATTGGAACTTGCCACCTGGAAGCGAGGCCCTGAGGGCTCTGTTTCCACACTGGGACTCTGGAGGCCAACTGGCAAGTCAGTGCAGTCCAAGCTGATCTGGGTGACCTGAAGGCCCTCCGCTGGCAGTCCTCAGGGGTTGTCCGTAGTGACCTCCCACTGCATGTGCCAGGGCAGTCAGAGGGGCCTCCTAGTGACCTAGGCTTCCAGATGTTCCGGCCATGCTGCCTCCGTGCTGGTACTTCTGCTTTTCTCCGCACCGCGTGGGCTGTGGAGTCTAGGGAGAGCTCCGTGCTCAGTTTCCTTCCACAGGCTCTGCCTACCCTGACCATGCCACCGTGCTCTGCCCCGGGTGGACAGGAAGAATCATCTTGTGGCTGTGACTTCAAGACCCTCTGAAGGAACTAACGGGGATGAGTGTCAAGGGGAATCCCATGGGATGTAGAAGGAAAACCCAGCTGCGCAGGCAGCACCTGATCTGCCGAGTATCTGAGAGTCTTCTTCTGGCCCCCTTGTGAAAGGGGGCCCGGAGCACCCCTAGAGCTGACTGCACAGGAGAACCCCCCCAGCCGCGTCTCAGAGCAATGGCTCTGACTCCTTGCCAAACTCCATTTGTTCTGCACTCAGGCAATATGATTTAATTCCATATTTCAACATTTAAAAAATTAAGATAAATTAAATTGCATTAAAATAAATCAAGCTCCTGGAGAATGGTCTGAGGAAAATGTGCATGAGGGAGACTGATCAGCCTCCCCAGATGGCGCAGCGGCCTTGCAGGGCATCAGTCCTCTTTCCACGAATAACCTCAGAAGACAGAAACCAATATGCCCAGCGGTCTGGGAGGCTGAGGCGAGAGGGTTGCAAGTTCAAGCCTGGCCTGGGCAATTTAGTAATACTCTTCAAGTCAATGAATGAATGGTTGAATGAACAAAAAAATAAATGGGCTGGGGATGTGGGTCAGTACAAAGGCCCTGAGTTCCGTCTCCAGGCCTGAAGCAAGGCAGAGACCAAGTGGATGCTTCTGGAACAGCAAGATTTGGTAACAACACCTGCCCATTCGGCCCCAGCCTTGAGGCCCTCTGAATTGTAAGGACCATTTTTTCTTGGTCCCCCCTGGTCTGACACCTCCTTTAGCTCTAATGGAAGTATACTCCTGGCCACCACAGGATCAAAGCTTGGTTCCGGCCTCGTTGTTTACTGACGTAGCAATTCTTGGCGATCAACCGAGCCCCAGTTTCTTCAGCTGTGTGACCATCCACCCAAGGAGGATACAGTGAGACCATGTGAATGAGAGAGTGTTTTCAAACTCGCAGCACAGAGTGCCACTTAGTCTCTGTCAGATACACTGTGGAGTGTAAATGGGGGTTGTCCCTGTGGTTTAGTCCATAGGAAAAGGAAGATGCTCGTGAGGAGGGCAAGGTGGGGCAAAGGAACTGTGTTAAGAAGTAGACCAACGACTTCTGCTGTGCTGCCATGAGACCCTGTTTGTTCTTCTGAAGGCATAAAACTACCCTTTCTCTAAGGTCTTTGGCTATAAGCACTTATTGCTTCTCTGCCCCAGGATATATTAGGAGATTTGAACTTTCTTGTCATAGAGGTGTTTTTGCAAATCACTTCCTGCAACAGTTACTGCTTGTTCTTTTGTTCATTCGTTCTTTCGTTCGTTCATTCATTCATTCATCTATCCATTCAGCATACGCTGAGAGCTCGCCATACTGAGCTCTGCTCAAGGCACCGAGGATGCTGTAGTGAGCGGAAAAGGCAGGTCTGCTGCCCTTGCGGAGTTTATATTCCTTGATAAACAGGCAGACAAATAAAAGCAATGATGATTTCAGCAATGATGATAATGTGCTGTAAAGAAAATGCAAAGAGATACAACAGAGTCCTGGGCGAGTGAGTCACCTTTACAGGGTAGGGAGGCTGGGGAGATAGCTCAGCAGTCTAAGTGCCTGCTTGGCTAGTGCAGGGACCTGAGTTCAATCCCTGGCACCACAGACTCTTACAGCCCCACCCCTGGCATGCCGAGCTGGCCGCTGAGTCTAGGTGTGGTGGTGCACAGCTGTAATCCCAGCACTGGGGAGGCTGAAAACAGAAGAATCACTACTGGTCCGAGCTGCATGCCTGTACCAAATTCATTTAAAAAAGGATGGGGGAACCTCTCTGAGAAGGAGGAGGCATCTGAGACATGAAGGAGATTAGGAAGTGACCTCTAAATCTGGCAGGTAGGTATATTTCAGGCTGATGGACCAGTGTCTGTGTAGGCCCTATGGCAGGCTCACACTGGGCCTCTTGTAGAAACTCCAAAGACCTTTGTGTTAACTACAGTGCATCCTGAGCATGGCCAAACAAAGCGGTAGGTAGACTCAACATGTTAGAAGCTAGCAGACCAGTCAGCAAGGGTGGGAGGTGCTTCAGGAAGGAGCAGATGCAAAAGCTGGCGTGATCTAGCTGGCATTTATTGACTTAGCATTATCAGACCCAAGGCCTTCACCTTGAGCTATATCCCCAGACCTCCTTCATCTTCTGTGTTCAGACACAGTCCTGCCAAGTTGCTGAGGCTAGGCTTGAAGCTTGGTCCAGCCTCCTAGGCTGCTGGCATTACCGGCTTTCATCACCATGCGTGGCTTGATTTATAGTTTTAAAAGGACATCGCTGGTGTTTTGTGGGGAGCACGACACGGCAAGACTGGCAGCTATTGCAGGAGTCCCAGTAAGAGACACGATACTGTGTTTCCAGTAGCTAGGACAGAGTGTGACACTTACTTGGCACTCAGTAGATTTGAGCACACATCCACGCAGAAGTGATCTTCAAAGAACCTACAACTTGGATGGGTGTGTTGATAATAAGCACTCAACCAGTAATTTTTTCTGTAGAGCAGTGGGCAGAATAAAGCTCTCTGGTAGCCACTCTAGGGTCTGAGTGAACCTCAGCCTTTTGGATCTTTAAAAGTAATCGTTATTTTTCTGGCCAGCACCGTCTCTTACAGCAGTGCACTGCATGGGCTCGTGTCCTTCCCTGCGAGACTGCGTTGTGGTGTGCGACGGACAGGGTGTGTTCAGCCCGCTCCACCACTCCTGGGCCGGTGCCTGTAAGTCCGAAAGCCTTTGCTCCTGTGGAGATACCGATCTTGTGTCCTCTGCCGTGTGGTTGTGCAGGGTGGAGCCAGCCCTGCTTCGGAAATGCATCCCCACAGCTTACCACCGTCCG
Organism: Capromys pilorides; assembly: GCA_004027915.1. Classification (NCBI taxonomy): domain Eukaryota; kingdom Metazoa; phylum Chordata; class Mammalia; order Rodentia; family Capromyidae; genus Capromys; species Capromys pilorides. Next base: position 10,725 of record PVKN010001372.1, read on the forward strand.
GGCTACCGTAAGAACATCCCGGTGGGTTCCGGGAACCCTCTGCTTGTCCCCTGGAGACCACAGAGCTCTCACTGGTTCCACCGCCACAGCAAGTCGTGAGGCTGAGCAGTGCTAAAGTCAGAGGGTTTTGTGTTGGTTTCCTGGCCTTCCATTCCCTGAGCCTGTGTAGCTCGGAATCGAGGAACACTGCAGAGCCAGTGGGATGAAGAAGGCCCCCAACGCGGGTTGGTCCTCTCTGTGCCCATGCAGTCCCCTTCTCTGTCGTCTTCTGTTTCCATTGGCCTCCAGCATAGATAGATTCTACTGTAGATAGCTTTTCAGTCCATATCTTCCCCAGCAGCCCTGCTCGCACTGGTCGGGTTCTCCCCACTCACCCCGTGGAGCCTCTGAAGCCGTCTTCCTGCTTCTGGTTTAGCCTGCTTCTGTTCCCCTGTTCGGTTTTTACGCTGTTATCACAGTGGACTGCCTATCCAAAGGAAAAAGCGTTGAGGTTCTTCCTCTTACGTTTAAAAACCTCTTAGCTTGATCGCTCCTCACTGCCTCTGACGTAACGTCCGAATGCCCCGACCCAGCAAGCAAGGTGTTTCCACTGATGCCTCACTTAGCTCTTCAGCCCTTCCCAGGTGCCCTCTCCGGTGCCCGTTACTGGCTGTTCCCTAAACTCCCCGCTGGGCCAGGCTTCCACAGCCACTGGCACCGGCTTCCTGTGGCCTTTCATGGCGGGGCCCTCGCTACCTGGGCCAGTTAGTTCCTGGTCATTCTTCAAAGCCTCTCTCTGCTGTTGCCTGGGTCACAGAGCTGGCCAGAGGACTGCAGGCCAGGTACGGCCTTCCTCGCGCTCTCACGGCCTATTGCATGTGTTTCCAAAGCTAATATTTGTTTTGTCCTAATTATTCCGTTGCCTTTCACTGTTCTCTGATGAAGTGTGTGCTTTTCAAGGGGGATTCTATTTTGTTCCTATTACTCAAATTTGAAAAACCTCGCTCACAGCATTCCTGACAGATGGTTTTCCAGCCTCCGTTTGAACACTGCCAAGGTGGGAGAACTCACTATCATCCTTTCTATTTTTGCACATTCATTCAATATATCCATTCATTCAGTAAATACATACCAAGCCATCATATTACAAGCACAGATTTAGGCGCTGAGGATACAGACATCCAATATTCTGCCCTCTTGGAATTCAGACATTCTTTTGAGCATATGGGGACAGAATGAATTTAGAAGAAAACAAGATAACTTGCTCCTGATAATTCAGGGAAAGTCAGCGTGCTAGTACAGCTAGGCTTCCTACCCATGTGCGTATGCGTGCATGCTCCAGGGACAGGATGCAGGAGTGAACGAACAGGAGTCAAGGGAGCTGACTAAGTGGTCATCCCTGAGAGAAGGTAGCTAGAAACTTCTTGCTGGCTCTGGACACGTAGCATCACTTTCCTGTAAAGACAAGAGGACTGTCTTAGTTATCCTTCTCTCGTTGCTGGAACAAACACCCGACACTCAAAATGAAAGAAGGAAAGGTTTATTTAGCTCACTGTTACTGGAGGTTTCGGTCCATATTCAGCTGGCTGCAAGGCAGAGAGGCACATGGCAGAGGGCATCCTCCCATGGCGGTGGGCAGAGAGCTCAGGGAGAGAGGTGGCAGCAGCTCAAGCAGCTAACTTCCCTTCCTCCCTTACACTGAAATGCAAATCGCCTGCCCCAGGGGAGGGGCAGCACCCATTCTCACAATAATGGATTACAAATTCCAGAAGCCACCCCATGACTGTATGAGGCTTTGGGGGAGCGGGGACACCTATACACAAACCATAACAAGAACTCTGCATCTTTTACTTTTCCTCAGTAAACATGTAAACAAAACAAGCCACAAGTTTAGGGAGAGACAAAGAGAAAATCTTATGTGAGTGGGAATTGATGCCACTGTTCTTGCTGAGGCCCAAAAGCAAACACATATCCAGGTGGGTGGGATATTTGCCTAGTGTATGGAAAGACCTAGTGGCATTCACCTGGGGGCCAACTCGCAGCCCCCTGAAAGCCCTTCTGGTCCAACAAAAGCCCCTAGTGGTAAGGATCCCCAAGATGCTGGTGTCATAGTAAGAGGGTAAGTTCATGTTCTCATCCAGAAGTTTCAACCTTGACAGTTTCTCAGAATCAACAAAGCAACTTTAAAAAAATCATAAATATCTAGGTTCTGCTCCCAGACCGTCCAGGACTTAGGTCAGACATGGAATCCATATATATATATGCCTGTAGTTTTTAGAACCTAGAATTATTCTATTGCACTGTCATCTCTAGAATGTGGACCTTATTCTATAACCATCTCCACAGGGGATAGCTGGGTATGAATGGAGGTCCATTAGCTGGTAAAGCACAGCTGAAGCGGAGCAAAGTCCTCTGTCTCCTCAGGTTTCGGCCTCATCTTCAGGGTTTGCCACTCCCCAAATCTGTAAGGACAGCTCTTCCAGCTTCCTCTAGAAGCAGAGTCCTCTGGCTTCCACAAGCGTGGTAAACTTTAGATACTTTGGAGTCAGAATTTTGGAGGGAAAAATGACATGAGAGCTCAAGAGTTGCCCTGAGTGTGACACAAACACTGTCCCCATGGAGCTGAGGTCACTACTAGAGCTTCCAGAAGAGCGTGGAAGATGGACATGTGCGCAGACAAGCCCACTACCGTGTGGCAAGTGCTCCGTGGTACTGGAGTGTCAGAGGAACCTAGAGGGAAAGATGGCCCATTTTGAAAGTAGAGGGGGTGTGGTCAGTGAAGGCTTCCTGGAAGAGGCGGAGCTTTCTGGGGCCTTGAGGTCCTAGCGGTTTTCTACCCTGTCTGTTATCCCATGAGGCTTGGAAGTGGACTTTCACTTTGGACATACCAAGTTTCGTTTGCTGAGCTTGTAGACCTCAGGCCAGCTGCTGGTCTTTGAACCTAGTCTTCTCCTTTGCAGAACAGAGCAAAACCCATCTTATTGCGGCCCTGAGAGGTGTTAAGTAGCAGCTACAGGAGCACTTCGTGTGGTGATGAGTAGGTGCTCAATGCATAGAGTGATCGTTGTCATTTTTTTTTTTTTAAGTCTTGAATCATGATGAAGCACAAGGTGACCGAGGCCTGTGGTGCCCTGCTGTGTCTAAGGGCGTTCTCCTCCTACCTGATGGTGCCTGGAAGGATGTTTCCAGGTTTCTGTGACATTATCTTGTGATTCCAGTGTCGACAATCCAGGGCCCAAGGAGCTTCACACAGGGTGAACTAGGACACCTGTATGAGACTGGAGAAGTGAGAACAGTGCACTGTCCCTTCCCCTACTCCTGCAAGGTTCCCCATGTGACAAAGGCTGCTACAGTGCTGTCACTTCCCGAGGTCTGAGGCTGCTGTGGAGCCACCTGGCTGAGTGCTCAGAGCAGAGCCGGAAGCATGTGGTAATTACCTGCCGGGACATATTCGCAGTGATTCCTTTGCTGCTTATTTGTATCCATGCATCAACGGGAGCTAACTTGGCCAGGCTGAGGATGGGGCGTAGCCCATTCACATTTCTAGTCCCAGTTGCTTAGCACAGCGTTCAGTCCCAGATGGGGAAAGAATTGTTGCTTAAGAAATGGATTCAGAGTAGGGGAGATAGCTCAGCGGTCTGAGTGCCTGTCTGGCAAGCACAAGGACCCAGGTTTGATCCCTGGTACTGCATACCATGCCAGCCCTGGACCCCGAGTGCACTGTGCTGGTCCCAAAACTGGTAGTGGTGGCGCACACCTGTAATCCCAGCACCGGGGAGGCTGAAGCAGGAGGATCACTATGAGTCCGACCTGTGTAGTGAGACCCTGTACCAAATGCATAAATTTAAAAGATTTTTTTTTTTTTTTAAAGAAATGGATTCAGTCTGGCAGGCTCTCTTTCAGATATTCTTGGCCCCCTCTTCCTGCTTTCTCTCTCTCTTTCTCTCTTTCTCTCTCTCATTTTTAAAAATCTTTTATCCTGTCGCCTCATGCTGTGAGTCCTCCTTGAGAGTCTGAATTCCATGCCCGGCTCTCACACCACTCTAAATATACCCCAATATGTCTTTGCCTTCCTATAACGAAAGCATTTCGACTAGAAGGACCTATAGGCATCTTCTCACTATCTGAGTTTTATGGACAAAGCAGCCAGGAGAGCCACACCTACCTCCCGGGGGTCTCCTAGCTCATGGAGGCACGGCTGTGAAGAACGCTTTGGCTTCTGTGCTGCCGTGGAGGGCATGGTACCCCCAAGCTTGTGGGAAGGCCCTCAGTCAGACAGACGCCCCTGTTCTCCCTGAGCCCTGGCTCGAAGGGCTCCTCATGCTCGGGGTGCACATCCAGCCCAGTCAGCACCGGAAACTGCAGAAACAAATTACTAGCAGTCAAACACTTTCCCTTCAGCTTAGTAACCATAATTTGGGACAAATTACTTAACCACTCTGAATGCTATAATTTACTACGTGTAAAACTAGAGAGATGATCCTGCCTCCTTCTTTGCCTAGAGAAAGAAAGATAGCAATGAATAGAGGAGGCCGCTGAGCATCACGGTGTTTTCCTTTTCCATGCCAAGTTCTAGGTGGGACAGCTCGGCTGCTTAAGCAGATGAGGTTGTCTTTCCTCCTCGTGTGAGAGGAAGGATTTTTGGGCTTCTTTACTTGGGAAGCACAGCTCCTGAGAGGAAGACTCCGCTGGCTCCTTCCCCCAGCTCCCGCGGGCAGAAGATGTCCAGCCGGCGCTGCACTGCACTTGGACCCAGCTGACACATGGGAGCCAGAGCAGCCCAGCTGCGCCTAAAACTTTAATGTAAATTGGCTGTGACGCCGGGTGCAGGGGCCCAGATTTAGAAGCAGAGCAGGGCAGCTCTAGCCAGGCTGGTGACAGTCCAGGAGCAATGTTCCCATTGGAGAATGTGGAAGGCGGAGCAGGACGGAGAATTTCTTGATCTGGCCTGGTGGCACTGTTTTATTAATGATTTGGAAGAGCAGAGGAACAGTGACTTTAATTAAATTTGCCAGTGATATTAAAAGATGTCAGGAGCCACTGCGGAGGACACAGGCACCTTGCAGATGGCCCTGGGGGCGCTAGGACAATAATCCAGGAAACAGACATGAGGTCGTGGGCTCAGCCAGGGCATGCTTGGCTGAGAGAGAAGAATGTGGCATGGGGCAGAGGGTTGTCCTTTGCGGAGCTCCCCTGTGCCCTTCTCATGTGCATCTCTTCTGTTTGCATCCAATTTCTCACTGGGCTCCCTGCTCTACTCCATTCTAGTCCTCCTTTCAGCCACCCTAAGCCTTTAGCGAAATTGATTTTGCTGAAACACAAATCAGACCATGTCATTCTCCTGTTTAAAATCTACCATTGGCCTTCCGCTGCCCTTAGGATAAAGTCCCATCTTCTCAGCCCGGCATAGAAGACCCGCCGTGGATTCCTGCCTGTCGCCCGCCTCATCTTCTGACCCCCTGCCTCACTCTCGATTCCTTGTAATCCCATGCCCACCGGGGTCTTTTCTGTGTCTCTGTGTCTGTGCTTGGGCTCTTCTCTTTGACTTCATTGCCCTTCCCACTTTCCTTTTCAATCTGCCTTCCTTTTTTTTTTTCCTTTTTCTTTTTCACTAAAGCTCACTCATGCTTGAAGACTCATTTTAGAGATCACCTCCTTCAGAACGCCTCCCTGAGTCCCTAAGCTGGCTCAGCGCCCTCCGCACGTTCCCACAGCCTGCTGCCCTCACCTCCACTTTTTATAGTAAAACTGTCTATTTTCGCATCTTCCCTTCCCTGCTCGATTGTACCTTTGTGGGCAAACACTGTCTCGTTCTTTATTTTGACCGCCAGCATCTTGTACTGCGCCTGGCAAATTGCAGGCTTTTGTCAATATTTATCAAACCAAGCTGATGAGAAGAATATTCAAGCGGGAGATTACAGCAGGCAGCCAGAATGGCTCTGGGAAACCAGAGGCCAGTGTAGCCCTGGCCAGTGGCAAATGTGTCCTGTCCAGGGTGTGAGAGGGTCACAGTGCTTCCCCAGAAGCCCTCGAGCTGGTTGGGAGCCAAGGTGCCCCGCAATGGAGTGGAACAATTTGATATAGCTCAGTAGCCAAAGCTCTACCTATGTCGTCTCTGTGGGGGTTGGGGCTCCGCTCTTTCCTATTGTTACACTTCGAGTAGACGACTTCATTAAGAGTTGCTTTCCCAAAATGTAAAATAAAGTAAGAAGACTACCGAGATCTCACAGGGCTGTTATGAAAATTAAAGTTAGCCTCACACACACAGTATACGCTTACATTTACAGCAGTGCAACTTACAGCAGCTAGATGTGGGCAGTGGCCTATGTGGCCAACAGCAGGTGAAAGAGTTAAAAAACATGGCCTAGACACACAGTGGCATAGACTCTGCCACAAAGAAGGATAAACTTGAGTCATTTCTAAGCAAATGGAGGCACCCTGAGACAAGAGATGTAAGTGGAATAAACCAGACATGAGCTGAGAAGTCATGGTTTGTCTTAAATGAGAAGCCCCCAGGATACATAAAGACCAAAATTCAAGCGAGGTAGAAGGGAACAGGGAGATGGATGCTTTGCTGATGGGAACAGGACCAGGAGCTGGAGGCAGAAGGTGGAGGAGGGAGGGAAGGGGAAATGGAGAAAATTAAGGTGTGTTGTGTCCATGTAGCAGTCTCCAGGGTGAATAAAAAATTACTTATGAACGTTAACTGGCGTCTGGCTGAGAGGTCAGAGAGACGGGACAGCTCTGATGTCCAACCCAGTGCTCACTTTTTGCGCCACTTTTCCAGGCCCAGACATGAACAGAGACACATCTCAACCTCCTGACAGTCTCTGCAAGCCTTGAGAGACCCAGACTCAGGCAGATGATTCAGTGTGAGACTCCCCCAGGACCACCCCTAATAATAAGGAAACTAATACCAGGGCTGGGGAAGCTGAAGCAGGAGGATCACTACGAGTCCAAGCTGCATGACGAGACCCTGTACCAAATACATAAATAAATAAAAGATTAAAAAAATTAAAACAGTCAGCAGGGCATTATTGCCAAAATGTAGTGGAAGAGAGTTGGAGGATGAGGTATGAGAGGAAGGTAGGGTGTAGCTCAAGGAAGCTTTGCATGTCATAGCAGGGAAGATGACTCGTCTTTTCAAAAAAATTTTAAAAAATCTTTTGTTTCCTTAGTGATCCTGCTGTCTTAGCCTCCCCAGCTCTGGGATTAGTATCGTTACTTGGCGTGATCCTGGGGGAATCTCACACTAAATCATTTACCTGAGTCTAGGTCTCCCAAGGCCTGGAGAGACTGCCAGGATGTTGAGATGTGTCTCCGTTGGTGTCTGGCCCTGGAAAAGTGGCACAAGAAAATGAGCACTGGGTTGGACGTCAGAGCTGCCCCAGCCCTCCGACCTCTTAGCCAGAAGCCATTGGCTGGCAGGGCTGGAAGGAACCCGAGCAATCAGTCTTTTCCCCTTCCATTTCAGAATGCGGTGTAGGTGCCTATCAGCTGTCTGCTGTTCTTGCTTTGTCCTCTTTCATTCTTTGCTTCAGTTCCTTAGTTTTCTCGGGGAGCTGGCCTTTGTGCTTTGCCATATTGATAGCTTATTCCCCCTAAAAGCCTGTCACCATGAAGTGTCTACAAGGCCAAACAAGGACAAAGACCATGCTATTTCTACATTCTCCTGGTATAAGATAAATAGGAGTCCAGCCCAGCCCAGCCCACCCCAGTTAACCAGGACAGCTTGGCTGCTATAATGTTCCCTCCCCTCACCTGTGGACAGCCACCCCCTGGGGTCTGCTACCTCCTGTCCCCATGTTGGCTGCTCCAGCTGTGCTGATCTTCTGTCTCTTCCCTCATAGAGCTAACTGGAGTCTACAATGTGTCAGAATCCACAAGGTGCCAGGGCTTTCAGAGGTCGAGGCAAGAAGCCGGTATCCTTCCTGGTCCACGTTTCTCTGGGCTGAATGTGTGTCCCACAGGTGCCAATGGGGGTCTCTGGGCATATCACATCGCGAGAGCTTTCTCAGCCTGCAGATGTCAGTGCTGAAGCTTCATGACCTCTTCTCCTCTGCATGGGGCCCCGAGCACCTGTTCCACTGACCTCCAGAACCTGGACTAATGAGGAATCTGAGTCTCAGCACTTGGGTGCCCTTGTGGGGAACCTGAAACCACAGCGCTCTGAAAGGAAGCCCTTTGGTGACAGTGTGCAGCCTGACTCACCTTGTCCTAAAGAGCATTTCTCCACGAGGACAAACTTTGGGAACTCACAGAGGGCCTACTCGGACTGGCAAGCCTGTGTGGGGTTTCTCAGTGAGATCTAAATGTATTTCCAGAGCAATTAGATGCAGTTTACATTTTGGGTGGTTTTAGATAAGGCTGAAGTCTCAAGAAACTTCCTTGGTGGTTTCATTTGCTCATTCCAAAAGCGTACATTTACTGAGCATCGACTAGCTACCTACCTAGGATACCACTGGAAACAGGAGAGAAACACTCCTCACTCTTACGTCACTCGCAGTGCAGTGGAGGAGTGTGACATACTCATCTAATATTGCAAGTAAATGTGATGTTAAAGTTTAAAAATGTGATGGGGGAAAAACTAGAGTGCAATAGGTGGACCTAACAAAAGGGAGTTGACAGTTTTTAGGAGCAATGCCAGTTTTTTTTTTTTTATTGTATTTTAAGGAAGTAACACTTAAGCAGAGATCTAAAGCATTATTATAAATGGAGCCTACAGAAGAGAAACCCTTTTCAGTTCTGTAAATCAGCGCACGCATTGGTCCTGAGGTGCATGGCAATCTGGGGGTGGTGGCAAGGGGCATTATTGCTGAAATGTAGTGATAGAGAGTTGGAGGATGAGGTTTGAAGGGAAGGTAGGGCGTAGCTCACCAAAGCTTTGCACATCATGGCAGGGAAGATGATATAAAATTTTTTAAAAAATTATTTATTTGGTATAAGGTCTCGCTATGCAGCTTGGACTCATAGTGATCCTCCTGTCTCAGCCTCCCCAGTGCTGGGATTACAGGTGTGCGCCACCACACCCAGTTTTAGTGGCTGGCACAGTGTGCCCAGGGTTCCAGGACTGGTGCAGGATGTGGTATCAGGGTCCTTCTGCTCACCAGTCAGGCGCTTAGACCGCCAATCTATCTCCCTAGCTAGGGAAGATGATTTTTATGGGAGGAGCAATGCTACTAAGGACCCTCAGAGAGGAGGTGGTGTGCTTAAGGACTTTTTTTTTTTTTTTTTTTTTTTTAAGATCACTGTGGTTGTCCGAGGAAAGAAGAGTTGAGACTCCACCCTTGCACTAGTGGAAGTGGTGAATTCGTTAGGAGACCACGTGGCAGCCTCCTCTGGGCTGCGACGGCGGTGGTGGAGATGGAGGGAACTGGCAGGGGTTAGCACCCGACTGGATGTGGGAGGAGAGGCTGCAGGTTAATATCTGTTTTCTAGAGTGGGTAACTGGCTACACGAAGGTGCTATTTTCAGGGAAAGGAGCAAATAGGGAAGATGGATTTGGACCCTTGAGGTGTGGTGCAGACGTGAATCAGCATCTCGGGATCACTACCTGTGCCTCACCTAGTACTAACGGGGAAACGCGTAGGTTGCTTGGGAAATCTGCGGCACAATTATGTGTTTTCTGTTTTGCTCGATCTGAAACAGTCCTCTTTCTAGTCATTTTCTTAATTGAAAGCAGCTTCAGCTGAGCTTCTTCCTGTTGTTCCGAGCTCACATTTTTAATGGTTTGAGTCTAGCTGATGGGGCTGCATTGTATCTCCCCAACCCCCCAGTTTTGAAAGAAAATTATTTGGGAGATATTTGCATGTTATATTAGTAACAGTTTTCCATCACTTGGAGATTTGCACATGTGGCTTTGGAATTTATGGAGTTGATTGACCCTTATCTTCCCGTTTCTGGACGCCTACCTAACCTGCTTATAAGCGGGTAATACCAGAGGTGATGAACTGCTATGGCGGGGGTGGGGTGGGGTGGGGGGGCTTTGGCATACCTTAGAGGGCCTCAGCTTAGCCACAGCACAGGTGGCATACACTCAGAACTACAGCTTGCTTCCAAAAGCCTTGTATTTGTGGAAGGAGTTCTTCCTGGGGAGACTTCAGTTGTCCCCATAATGAGGTATTCTACTTTGGGGCACCAATCTTTGAAAATTCAATTCATCGTGTACTTTTTTTTTTTCCTTTTTGTATTTAGTGCAGGATCTACAGGGTCTCACTACACAGATTGGACTAGTAGTGATCCTCCCGTTTTTAGCCTCCCAAGCACTAGGATTATAGGCATGCACACCATGCCCAGTCTCAGCCACCAGCTCAGTGCCCGCTGGCAGCAGAGCTGGTGCGGCACTATGTACTTTTGAAAACCTATGTCCTACAAGGCGGTTGAATTTATAGTGACAACAAAGTAAGGAAGACCAAAATCTCCAGGAGCAGTGTCCATGAGGACGAGAGTCCAGTGACAGCAGTCCTGTGTGTACATTGATTCCAGGTAGCCGTGGGGCTGGAAGGTGGGTTTGGAAGGGTGTCACTGGGGTTGCTACCACCAAAGTTCCAATCTGTTTCAAGCCCTTCTCCAGCCGACTCTCCACCAGATGGCTTTGAGGACAGAGCAGCTATTTGTGCCTCCCGTTGACATCTATTTTTCCGAGTGAGAGACTGCCCCATATGTTAGTGCAATATGGCACTCAGGGTGAAGCATCCATTTGTGTCGGTGGGAGCCCGTGACTTGCTGCCGCCCTTCCTCACGCCTTTTCCTGCCTCTCTGATCTTTTCTAGGTCTCTGGCCTGTCAGGAGGACCATTGGTGCTGTGGTGGAAGCCAGCGTCTAAGTCTCGTGTATGGCGTGGCTAAGGTGGCAGCCTCTCACCTCTGCCTTCCTGCATTTCGGGCTGGTTACTTTTGTGCTCTTCCTGAATGGTCTTCGGGCCGAGGCTGGCAGCTCAAGGGACGTGCCCAGTACGGGACAGAACAATGAGTCCTGCTCAGGGTCAACAGACTGCAAAGAGGGTGTCATCCTACCCATCTGGTATCCAGAGAACCCTTCCCTTGGGGACAAGATTGCCAGGGTCATTGTGTATTTTGTGGCCCTGATATACATGTTCCTTGGAGTGTCCATCATTGCTGACCGCTTCATGGCGTCCATCGAAGTCATCACCTCTCAGGAGAGGGAGGTGACTATCAAAAAGCCTAACGGAGAGACCAGCACGACGACAATTCGAGTCTGGAACGAAACGGTCTCCAACCTGACCCTGATGGCCTTGGGCTCTTCTGCGCCTGAGATTCTCCTTTCTTTAATTGAGGTGTGCGGTCACGGGTTCATTGCTGGCGACCTGGGGCCCTCTACCATCGTAGGCAGCGCGGCCTTCAACATGTTCATCATTATCGGCCTCTGTATCTACGTGATCCCTGATGGAGAGACGCGAAAGATCAAGCACCTGCGGGTTTTCTTTGTCACTGCTGCGTGGAGCATCTTTGCCTACATCTGGCTCTATATGATCCTGGCTGTCTTCTCTCCTGGTGTGGTCCAGGTTTGGGAAGGCCTCCTTACCCTCTTCTTCTTTCCAGTCTGTGTCCTCTTGGCCTGGATGGCAGATAAACGACTGCTCTTCTACAAGTACGTGCACAAAAAGTACCGCACAGATAAGCATCGGGGAATTATCATAGAGACGGAAGGTGAGCACCCAAAAGGTATTGAGATGGATGGGAAAATGATGAATTCGCACTTCCTAGATGGGAATCTGGTGCCCTTGGAAGGGAAGGAGGTGGATGAGTCCCGCAGGGAGATGATCCGGATTCTCAAGGACCTGAAACAGAAACACCCAGAGAAGGACTTAGACCAGCTGGTGGAGATGGCCAACTACTATGCCCTTTCCCACCAACAGAAGAGCCGGGCCTTCTACCGAATCCAAGCCACTCGTATGATGACCGGTGCAGGCAACATTCTGAAGAAGCATGCAGCAGAACAAGCCAAGAAAACCTCCAGCCTGAGTGAGGTGCACACGGAGGAGCCCGAGGACTTCGTCTCCAAGGTCTCCTTTGATCCATGTTCTTACCAGTGCCTGGAGAACTGTGGGGCTGTCCTCCTGACGGTGGTGAGGCGCGGCGGGGACATGTCCAAGGCTGTGTACGTGGACTACAAGACAGAGGATGGCTCTGCCAACGCAGGAGCTGACTATGAGTTCACAGAGGGCACTGTGGTCCTGAAGCCAGGAGAGACCCACAAGGAGCTCTCTGTGGGCATCATCGATGATGACATTTTTGAGGAGGATGAGCACTTCTTTGTGCGGCTAAGCAATGTCCGCATGGAAGAGGAACAGCCAGAGGAGGGGATGCCGCCGATACTCAATAATCTTCCCTTGCCCCGGGCTGTCCTGGTGCCGCCATGTTTGGCCACGGTTACTATCTTGGATGATGACCATGCGGGCATCTTCACTTTCGAATGTGATACTGTCCGGGTCAGTGAAAGCATTGGCGTTATGGAGGTCAAGGTTCTGCGGACATCAGGTGCCAGGGGCACAGTCATTGTTCCATTTAGGACAGTAGAAGGGACAGCCAAGGGTGGCGGTGAGGACTTTGAAGACACATATGGGGAGTTGGAATTCAAGAACGATGAAACAGTGTAAGTAGCCTCACAGTCGTCTAGCCCTCCCCGCCCCGTTCCACGCCATCCTTCTCTGTCCTCTATAAGCCTGTTCCTTGCTGTTGTGTTAATGTCAAATTCTGGTTCCATCACAGGTGTGCAGGAGCAGCAGCCACTGAGCAGCTTGCACCCTCCACGGTCCCCTTCAGTTGTCTCACTTTCAGTTGTTTCCAGGCAAGGAATTCTATGGCAGGCCCTAAGGACACAGAGCATTTTGTCCATCAAAACTTAAAAGGACGACTGGTAGAGGCCTAGGATGATAGAGGTTTTGTAATACGAGATCCGGAGAGTTCTCAGGACTAAGCAAGAGCTAGGAAACCGGTCAGGCCTCCCCCTCCTCCCCTTTTCATGCCAAGGTATTATGAGTTTTGAAATCAACCTCTCTAACTCCAGGAGAGTAATAACCCAACCAGAGTATTTGTGTCACAAAAGCAAGAGGCAAAGTGATGGGACAAACCTGTAATCCCAGTACTTGGTAAGCTGAGGCAAGAGGGTCGTTGTGAGGTCAAGGCCAGTCTGGGCTACATAGTGAGCTCAAGGCCAGCCTGAACTGTGTAGTGAGATGCTATTTCGAAAAACCAAAAAGAGCCAACAAACGAACGAGTGTACGTAAGCAGGCGGCGCTGGCACCTCTCCTGTTGTGGTTGTGTTGTGTGGCAGACTCTGGGTACCTCTCCTGCAATTTGGACATTGAAAAATCAATTGGAAGTCGGCCGTCTCTTTGAATGTCTGCAGGCTGTTTTGTGGAGTAAAGCACAGCCAGTTTAGGTGATATAATCAGTGTGGCTTGGGTGCTGGTGGTGTCCCAGAGAAGCCGAGCTCCCAAGAGGTGCAGCCGCCTGTCTATAGTCTCAGGTCTAAGCTCCAAAATCTGTCTGGGCAGTGAAGAAGCAGACTATTAAGAATTATTAGGTAAAATACATCTTCCGCGTGGTCATCTCTTTCTATAGTCTAGCACTGGCCTGAAACGCTTCTTGAGGTATTGCCCCTCTCAGAACTGCCGGTCCTGTCCTTCCATTGCCTGTATCACCCCAAGGGCTCTCCCCACCAAGACAGGCACACACCGGGAGCCTGTCCTTTTCTCAGAGGAATAACTTTGAAAAAGAAATCCGAATGGCTTTCCCCAGAATGTGCAGTGGAGGGCAGGGTGGCTTTGAAGGATGGAAATGAGAGGCGGGATCGTGTCTCTCAATTCCTGCTCTTGTCCATGCAGTGAGCAGTAACAGGAGATGGCAGGAAGAATGAAAGGGGGTGTCATACTGCTGCAAGACCCTGCTAATTATACCAGGGCTGATCAAAGAATACAGTGTGCATTGAAATAAAAAAATATTACAGTAGAGGTGTATTCATCTCCTTCACACCTCTGCCACCGCAAGCACACGCCCTGCGGTGCTCTTGCCACTTTCTGCAACAGTTCTGGAAGCCCTCTTCCAGGAGTGTCTTGATGAGATGTAATCAACAATATAGCAGCTGCTGCCGCTGCCTGACCTGCCACAGAAAAGCGGCTCATCAAGACGTTATGGTGTGTTCTCAGCCAACTTGTGCCCTGGGCGAGACACCGTGCAACTTCTTGGTCTTCCTTAAAGTCCAAACGACCATACAGGGTAAATATTTTGAATTGATTCAAAACATCGAGGCAGCCACAGCAGCACAGTTAAAGATACTCGTGAGTGAGGACTCCCAGAATGGTTTTAGAAAGTGGCAAGAACAGTGGAAGAAACGTGCTTGAGGTGCCAAGGTGCATTCTGGGAGGGATTAGTAGCAGTGTGTCTTTTACTACAAGAACACTTTTAAAAGTTTTCAACAGTCCCCCTATTTTCAGATTACACCTTGTACTTGCCATGGGAAAGGTGAGAGGTAACTGGTAAGAGGGAGGGAGGGAGGGAGCTCACAGGAAAGAGTGGCCCACAGACTCTGGGAGACGCTGTTATAGAAGTAGTTCTTCCCGGGTTGAGCCATGGGACAGGCAGCGAGAAGGGCCGTTCTGAAAATAGAACGGAATGACTCCGTGCTGTCCTCACTCAGTCTCTTCCTAATCATGTGACTTTGGGCAGGTCATTTAGTCACTCTGGAACTAAGCTGTCTCCTGTGCAAAGTGGAAATAGCAATACTTTATTATTAATAATAATACTTTATTATTTATGTACCTGGCCTTTGCCAGGAGGCAAGCCCGGATCATTTTTGCAGTTCCTTCTGCCGCTAGGATTTTCTGCACAGTAGACACAAGCATCCAGGGTAGGTCATATCTGCACTAGCCAAAAAGGAAACAGGATATTTTCTCCTGAAGAGAAATAGCTGTTGACAAATTGATTTATTAGAGCTCTGTTCGGTCATTTGCTGGGAAAGATAATCATTTGTTAGCCTAAGTAAAAACCTGAACCTTCCAGAGAAAACTATCCATTTATATATGCTCTAGGGAGAGTGCTCTTACATACAGATGAAGGCTGGGCCCTCGCTGGGAAGACAGACTCCGTGAAATTTCACACATTTACGGCAATGGAAGTGTGCAGGAGTTTATTATCCGGCATTAAATGACATCAAGACCACAAAATTTGCTGTAACGTGACAGCCTTGTCATTGCTCCAGTCCTGTACCTATCCCCCAATGGGAGAGAAGGTAATTTTGGGAGATCAGAGGCATGGCTCCTAGTTTCATTTTATTAATAATCAAGTATGCCCCAAGGATCTCTCAGTATGATTACCTCAACCTCATGTGTGTTTCGTTCGTACAGCCCCGTGGTGGTGTACGTGAGCCTGTGAATTATACTCGAGTGATAACCTAATGTGTCAGCCTTCAGACATTTGAGATTCTCATCCAGATAGTGTAGGGCTGTGGTGGCGAACCTGTGACATGTGTGTTCCTGTGCTTTCCTTTTAAGACAAAAGATACTCACGCAGAGCCATTTTTTTCTAAGCCAAAACGTCCATATTTAGGTTTACTGGCAGTGTTGGCATGTTGTGATGATGCATACATGGGCTTGGGGTTGCAGTTTGGCCCTCTGTCCCTGGAAGGTCCGCCGTCTCTGGTTTAGAGTTTGGTGCACAGATCTGTGCTTCTGTGGATTCCTTTACATTACATTTTGACTTCAGTGCAGTTTGATCTCTTTGATTTTTCCTTGCTGCAGAAGAATGAGGTCTAAACTGGCCAGTCAGCCCCACATAACAGCCCTGGCCCTGATACTTCAAACTGATTTTGTAACTACAGGCTGTACTGTAGAGCAGAGGAACCATGGGTTCTGACTCTCTAGGTTAGAATTTTGGGTCTACGACTTCCTTACCTTAAGGTTTGGGGAAGTTTTATTAACCTGTGAGACCATTTCCTCATTGGTGAAGTGTGGCTCCTATCTGGCGGGCAGTTACAATGATATGAGACGCTGTGTGTAGCATACCTGGCATATATTGGATTAATATATAATATTGGATTGGCAAGTGAGGACTTTAGTAGTAATATTGATAAATGAACAATATCTTCAGAAGACACTGTCAAGGTGATCACGGGCTTGGTCTCTGTGTGACCCTAGTTAATGAACACGCCAGTTGTCTACTTTCCATGAAGATCCCTCGCTTGAACTCGTAAAATATTAAGAGCCAGAAAGAATCTTTGACTATATTTTAGGATAGTGTTATTCAGATGTTCATGTGTTCATCAGTTGCCTAGGTGCTGAAGTAGATTATGATTCCAAAGGTCTAGGGTGGCACTCAAGATTCTGCGTTTTTAAGAGCTTCCTAATGCTGTCGGTTGAGCTCCTAGAGTAAGAAGGCTACAAGGCCCTTGACCGAATCAGGATGCAGAGAGAAAGTGGCTTTTTAACTTGCTTAATTGAGTCATAAATGCTTGCTTTTAATTCCAGCCTCAACCCTAACTTAGCAAGAGCTCAGCTTCGACTGAGGCCCTGTTAATTGCAATTCCAGTCTGGGAACTGAAATTGGAACTTTTAGGGTCCTTGAACCGAAGCTGCGGGCTCCTTGGTGTGGCCTGCTTTCTCATTTCCCCTCTTCGTGAAGCTTCATCTGTCTGCCGGGCCTGGCAGCGTTGTAACTTTTGTCTTCACCCTAATCCACCTAAATGGAATCAAGTTCTAGGCTGGCCTTTGTTCTGTCGATAATATTGAATCAACAAACGCACTTGTCCGCCTTCATGCTTTTGGTGCCCTTTGCGTCACGGTAGGCTGGAGAGCACGGGCTCTGCAATGTCACAAGCCGACTCAGAGTTGTCACTTGCTCGCTACGTAACTGAGCAAGTCACATACCTTGCCTAAGCTCCAGAGTTTTCTGTGGGAATGTTAGAAGTAATAATATTTATCCTGCTAGGGAGTGACAAATATGAAAAGGGGGTACCGTCAGCATAGCGCCTTCCTATAGGAAGTGTTCAGTCACTCGGCAGACAAGTGTTCAATATTTGCTCTGGGCTAAGTACATTACTAGGTAGAAGGGATAAAGAAATGAATAAGACGAGCTGGTATGTCATCACTTAAGGATCTTACTCTCAGGAGAAGAGGACCTAGGTGAACGCGTGGGTCTGCATATGTGGGAGAAGGGACGGTTGGGGTGGACTCAGGCAGGGAGGAATGAGAGCTCCCTGCAGGGGTGTGAGGCCACTGAGGTGCAAGAACCTTTCGCTGAGGGTGTAGCAGTTGACAGGCATGGTGGGGGGTGCAGGCAGCTGAGTATCCTGTTCACACTTTCCTGATCTAGAAGAATTCCTACTTCTGTGACTGTCACCGCAGTGCTTCATGGGAAGTGCGGCCCGCCTGTAAGGATTTGGGTTACGATAACAGAAATCTCCCTGAGAATAGAGCTTTGCCTGTATGCTAATTTCACTCATTAAACAAGGGACTGGCAGCTGTACCCCAAGCGCACAGCGTGCCTCGGCCAAGTGACAGATTAGAGCAGCTCGTGGCCCTTTGGGGTCCCTGGGAATATTCAAAGCCACAGATGTCAAGTGTGCAAATTCTGAGATCTACTAGAATTAAATAGCACAGGCCTCCTTCAGAGAAGAACACAGTGTTGGCTGGACCCCACATTTCCCTACCAAATCCAAATGCTAAAGCAGGAGAAGTATCTGACATCCTGGATTTTTAAAAAATTTAATTTAGTTTAATTTTTTTAAGCTTCATTTATTGATTTGTGTTATGGCTGGCTCAGCCTGCCCTGGGGGTGGGGCTGGCTCAGCATGTGGTGCCAGGTATTGAACCATGGTTCCTGAGCTTATCTAAGCTTTCCTAAGCAGGTGCTTTAGTCCACTGAGCCATCTTGCTGGCCCAACATCTTGGTTTTTAAAACTAGGAAGCTAAGATTCAGAGAGAAAAAGTGATTTGTCTGATAATCCACAGCTAGATATAGTACAAGTGAGGGTTCAAAAGGACTTAGAAGCTACTGATTTAATACCCTTCTCCATTGTATCTTTACTTAATAAAATAGTAACTTTGGAAATAATATAACAATTCTTGAATAAAAGATGCTTTGGAGGTGCAAATCCACGAGTACCATGGGAGTAATCTGTTAACCATGGATAATAATATATTATGAACTATTTTTAATTTCTTGGTTCACCTTGAGACTGTGTAGGAAGGAAGACCCTGAATCCATAACAATTCATTTATTAAGAAATCTGTTGTTTTAAAAAAGGAAACTAGGCTGTGTTTCTTGTCTGTTCTGGTGCCTAAGGTCAGAATTTCCACATGCACTCATGAGAACAAAGCCAAGGGGCTTCTCCTGAGGTTTCAGCCCTTCGTCAGCTTCCCGCCCACCTGAATGCTGGATGGGGCACGAGCGTTCATTCCCTGGCACCCCTGGGCTCTGCCCCTAGCTCCACTCTGAGGAACGAAGTAGAGCTGGGCTCTGGCTTTTAGCTCATTTAAGATTTTGTTTACTCATTGTTGTTTTAAAAAAGAAACTAGGCTGTGTTTCCAGAACCCAGCGTGAAGTCCTGGCATCAAGCCAGCAGCTTATAATTGATACTTGAAGGGAGAGAACTCCTTGATCGGCACAGAGCAAGCTGTCCATACGTAAATTCAGCCCAATCAAGAAGCATTTTGCAAGAATCAAACACTGAAGATTTGCTAAATAGCCGAAAGAAAGCACTAGGTACATATGCCCCAGTGATAGGCTAGTGATCCTTTGCAGCAGTTACAGCCTCGCCCCTACCACCTTCCGGGACCCACATGAGAAGTTACCCTTAGGAAGGAAGAATGTCAAGTTGAAAGTGGAACTTATTATGCAAGTCTTTGTTACACTGAAAGCGTACCAAACACTAGCTATGGCATGTAGGTAAGGTCAGCCACTGGCGTGGTACCTTCATCTTTACCTTCCCAGCCGAGGCTCGGCACACAGAGGCATAATGTGGCACACCTGGCAGTGCCAGTTCAGCAGCCATACAGTGGGTAGCGTTCCTGCAGAACCAGTTATTGCTGGCCCAGGCCACACTCTCTAGTATGATTCTAAGTGCTTTCAAAATCAGTGGCATCTTGATAGTAACTTTATTCTCCATATATGGCAGAACAAAGCTGCCAAAGAAGCGATAATTGTATATACTACTACTGTCTCTCCCTGGTTCTCCGTTTCTCCCAGATTTTTAGAGAAGTCTTCCTGCGTTAGCCTTTCGAATTTCTCCATATGAGTCTTGCGTAACCTTCATTGCCCTTGCTGCCATCTCCAGCCTTCACTCTCTGGTGCTGGGTTCCAATGATGCAATTTACTCTCCCACTGCCACAAGGGCTGGCCATGTCCCCAGCTCTAAGTCCTGGCATCCACTGCCTTTCCATCTGTCACAGTACTGTGTCCTTGCACTTGCTCTCTCTTCTTAATGTCACCGCTGCAGTCTGTCTCTCCCACGTGTGTCCCCCGTGCCACTGAGGCTCTGCTGTTGTCCCCACTCTTCTTTGCACACAGGCCATTCTTGGGCTTTGACTCGGATCTCATTTCCAGTGTTTCCTCCTCGCTGCTGGCTGGCACCTGTGCTTGGGCTGTCTTCTGTCTGCTGTGTGATCTGTGACTTCTCTGAGTGAGCAAGAAGGCAGAGGAAAGTGTCCCTTAAGAGCATCTGTCACGTGGACCGCAGAGACATGATAGCTCTCAGAAGATGGATATCTCCCAGGAAACAAACCACTCCTGAGGCTCCTTTCCCTTCACAATAAAGCATCTGCCTGACTCTGTGGAGATGAGAAAACTTAATCATTCAGGTCCCGTACAGATGGGATGGGTGTCACCAAGCTGTTGGGCACGAGGCAGCCCTGGAGACTGCCTGTGCTTCCCGATGCACCCCTCCTGGGCTGCGGCCTCGGCTCCTGGCATCTCTGCTTCTCTCTGGCCTTCCACCTCTATCTTGCAGCGATGCTTCACAGACCCACAATTCTCTGTCCTCCGTATGAGCTTTTAGCCTAGGCCTACAAATCTCTTTCTAGTCTTCAAGCTCAAATTTTCAAGAGAGGAAATCTGATTTTTGTTCAGTTTACCATGTCAAAGACATGGCTGATAGTGTCTGTTTGGCCAGATAGTGTTGGTTGCTCTGTTGGTTGTCAAGGACTCCCCCCCTACACACACATATCCACACTGTAGCTAATCCACTTAACTGCATGCTGAGGCGGGAAATGAAGTTGTCATGAGAATCCCATGGTAAGTTATTTAAGCAGTTGTATCTGTAGGTGCTGGGCTGCATCACGTAGGAGGAGTCTCAGATGAAACAAGTAAGACAAGTGCCTGTCACCTTTGAACTGGTACCCATATGTAGAGCACCAATTGTACAGTGGTCTGTTTGGCGCCAGTGGGGGACAATAGACTGGGAAGAATAGGATGGCCAAGACCTAGCAAATAGCTAGAGCTGACCTCAGGCCCTGCAGCAGGATGAAACCAGCCCTGACCCAGGTCAACAGAGAACACTCCTGGTGGTGGTGCTGAGGGCAACAAATCTCAAGGCGACTAGGGTCGTTTTTCCTTTTTACTCTTTGCATCTCTGTCCTCTCCAGCAGACTGGCGTCAGCAGATAGCTTGCTGTCATTTCCAGGTGCGCTATTTGGGGACTGAGTCACTTCACAAACCTCTTCCTGGGTTTAGGTTTCCAGAGTAGCCTGTGCTCCACACTGAAACGGATAGCTTCCCTGACATGCTTGCCTGCCAAGGGCAGGGTGACAGCTCTCCTTGGGCTTCTCCCTGTCTACTCCTCCCCTGCTGGACAGTTGGCCAGCTTGACTCTGCTGGAGCCAACGGGCACCCCGTTTGTCCTAGAACTGTAACCTGAGGCCAGGAACTCCCAGAAGCCAGGGTATTCTCATCCACAAGTGACACACTGTGTGTCTCTAGCCAGGACCCATGTCTGAGAGTCCAAGACCAGGGTGAAAATAGGGCTCTCCTTTCGTATCAACCCTGGGGAATTTGTGGTGGCTGTGCCTGGAGCTTATATTGAGAAGGACTCAGGAGACTCAAACTTGGCTCACACTTGGTAAGTGTGAAAAGAAGAAACGAAATACCCTAGCTGACCCCAGTGCTGGGTCTAGAGACAGAAAGAATGTCAGGCATTAGAAACACCAGGAATCTCCATTTCACTGAGATGTGTTAGTGTGAATTCCCATTATTTCTCCAGTATTGGGCCATTCCTGGGGAGAAACACTTCGAATTGCTCTATTCTTTATCTTACCACCACAAAACCTTCTTCTGTTCCCTAATGAGTCCACAAGAACATACATTACTACTGGTCATGAGCAGGTATTCTTTTCACCTGACAAGAATCTTCTAAAACCCCTCCTAACCTACTGCATTTCATAAACCAGACCAGTACTTCCCTAATCACTCCCATCATGGGTCCTGCCTGCCCCTCCCCCTGGAACCTGTATCATAGGAGACTTTCAGCTGGTACTGAGTGATTTCTATTTCTCTCATACATTATAGCGAGAGAAAACTAGTATTAATATCTTGAGTTAATATAAGTCTAATTAAATTAGAGAGAAACAACATCTTAATTAACCTTTGTGGACAGTTGGAAGAATACATGCTGTCTATTTTTAGAGTTGAGTAGGATGAGTACAGCCAGGACCGCCAGAGGAACCAACTTTGTGGAAAACTCTTTGAGGATGTTAGAAGTTGTTTAAGGTTGTTTTGCTGAGGATCATCCTGCAGGCAGGACAGAACTTTCCGGAGAGAATGGGTACAGTGCTTGCTTACCTGGGCTTTACCAATGGTGTCAGACCTCTGGGAAGGCTTTACCAGTGGTGTTATTTTTCTTTCAGACTAAGACTTCTAATATTTGGATGAAAACATAAATTCTACCTTAAGATACAATGAATTTGTTGTACCTTTAGAACTACTGTTAACCCTGTGTACAGATTAGAAAAATGAGTCAAAAAAAATACGCCTTCTGATTCTGTGTTCTTTCTGCCACGTGGTAGACTTTAGCACCAGGATACAGTTCAGAATGGGAAAATAGCAGGTTCCTTTTTCCAGCACACTGGAAAGCTAAGCATTTGCCCCACATTTCTTCTTAGTGACAGTTGACTTCTTTTCTTTTCATTCAGGAACTTCCAGGCCCAGGGAATGGTCCAGGCCAAATAGCCTCAACTCAACACCCAGCCCAGAGTCTAGATTCCTCACCTTTGCCCAAGTCTGTGCGTAGAGGCTACTGATTCATGTCACCTCATTGGTAACTACTAGCAGCATGTGCCCTGGCCTGATGCCAAAGGGCCAAGCTGGCATAGGACCCTGCAGTCAGAGCCAAGGGTCTTCTCTGATGCTGTGTCCGTAGTCTGAGGGCAGCCAGGGCCAAGGGTTGGTGGAGGGTTGTGGTAAAGGGGAACAGATGGGGCTCAGCTGCCTTCTGGGAGAGCCTATGGCAGCCTCATACCAGTAAGACTAGGAGCGACAGGAGAATGAAGCTTGGAGGTGGGTGTCAGCCCCTCTGTGCACCATCAGCAGATGGGGGGAGGGAATGGGGGTATGGGGGGGATGGGGCTGCTCATCCTCTCTGATCAGGAAGGTAAAGGTGAGTGTGTGCGATGGCTGCTCTAAAAGGAGAGTGCCCAGGAGCGTGGTCATGTGGAGGCAGAGCTCCCTCCTGCTTTTTGTGGGGGATTTAGTTTGACGTCATTAAGGGGGACATGTGTACCACCCCCTCTGGTCGATGCACAAGGACTTAGTAAAAAGGAATGACTGATCGGCTTTGCTGGATGAAGCACACACAGATGGACCCAGATGGACGCAGATAGACATGGAGGTCGACCACAGCAGTCAGGGGTCCTCAGGCAGGTCACATCCTCGGGCCAGGAGAGTTCCTGTGCCTCCATGGTCTAGCCAGAGGCCTCACGCTCCTCAGGGACATAGTGCCTGCTGAGTGAGTGAGTGAGTGAGTGAGTGAATTCCTGCCCCACTTTTCGCTTTGTAATACCTCTGGGTTGCAAGAGGCCCAGAGAGAGCTGGGATTGGACTGTGCCTGTCAGGTGTAAGCACCAGGAAGGACTCGCCGTGCCTCACTCTCTACCCCTTCCTCCTGTCACTACGCAAGATGCACAGTGATCTCCGGACACTGGTGTTCCTGGGCCCTTCATGTTTTTACCCCTGCCTGGTCCTGGCTCTTCAGAGGGGCTGTTTCACTACTGCTCAGTCCCCTCTGAGCTTGAGCTGCCTTTGATGCTCAGGAGACCCCTGGGATTCAATGAGGCATTTCCTCCAGGGAGCATGTGTTTATATCCTACCCAGGCCTTGTCAGGACAGCCCCCCGTCCTGCACCAGGAGCACCCTGCTCAGCTTCCCTGCCTCAGGAGGGAACTAAGCTGCTTAGCCCAGATCCGATGCACCTGTATGTGGCGCCTCCTGAGCAGCCAGGGCCTGGCTTGGGGAGCAGAGGGCTCCAGCAGGCTGGATCTGCTCTTGGCCTTTAGCTGCTCTGCCTGGGATCGTTCTTAGGAGTGGGAGATCCAGGGAGCCACACAGCCCTGTTTTCCTGTGTGTCCACTTAGTCTCTGCACCTCCTGGAAGTTGGAAGGTTGAAAAGAGAAGGAATTCTTGGGCCTCTTTCCTATGCTAGCCTGGGGAGGGTGGAAGGTTGCCTGAGTCACGAGGGGCATTTCATCTGGGTAATTCAAATGCTGTGTCTTGAATGTGGGGAAGATGCCTTGCCTTCTCTGTGGCTTTTGTTTGTTTGCTTGGTTTTTTTTTTTTTTTTTTTTCTGCTTTGGGTTTGATTTCTGTGCAGCTTTTCAGATGCATGAGTGGTGCCTCCATCTGTTATGGTTACTGCTCAGGGGTCCCCCTCTCCCCCTCAGACTGGGGACCATAGCTCAGGTGTACTTGAAGTCTCTTGTGAAGCCCAAAGCCTCTCCCTGCATTAGTGGGACCTGCTCAAAATGCCAGTGGAAACCTGGACGAGGGCGGGTAGTGTCTGTGCTGCCTAAGTTTGTGTCTACTCAGAACCTCTTAAGGTGGCCTTGTTTGGAAAGAGGGTCCTTGCAGGCACAAGTAGTTGTAAGATCACGCTGGACAGGGTGGCCATAGATGTTGCAGGGACGATCCTTGCAAGAGTTCCAGGGGAAGGCCCACGGAACAGGGCCACATGACAGCAAAAGCTAGAAGTGTGGAACAGACCCCCACCACAGCCTCTAGAGGCAGTGAAATCTCCTCAGGCCCTGAGTTTAGATTTATAGCCTCCAGACTAAAGCCAGAAATTTCAGTTGACTTAAACCACCAAATATGGGATAATTTGATGCATCAGCTACCAGAAATAAACCCATAATCCCTGCAGGCCACCTGCCTCAGAGTTCACGGTGTGAATTATAGTCAAAAGGCCAGGGGAAAGCCAGGCGTGGCAGTGAATGCCTGCAATCCCAGCACTCTGGGAGGCTGATGCAGAAGGATCATAAGTTCAAGCTCATCCTGGGCAACTTAGTAACTTAGTGAGATTCCTCAAAATAATAATAATAAGAAAATGATAAAGACCAGAGATATAGCTCAGTGTGAAGACCCTGAGTTTAATCTCCAGTGTGAAAGAGGGAGGGAAGGAAGGGAAGGAAAGAGGGAGGGAGGGAGAGGGGGAAGAGAGAGAGAGAAGAAAAAAGAGAAAAGAAAAGAAAAAAGAAGTTAAGGGACATAAGAACTTACCCGGAGGAAGGTTCACCGTGCCTTTCCCAGTGACCCTCAGCCCCCCGGTGTAGGAGGCCGGCGTTCATTTAACAGCTTTGTTATGTAGGGGCTCTGGTTGCATACCCCATCAATGTCTGTCTGTGAATAGAAGCAAATAAATAAATAACCACTTTCCTTACGTTCCATATCCAAGTCCATTTAGTTCCTTTATTATGGCTGTTTTAATGGGCTCTTCTTAGTCAATCTCCTTAGTCCAAGCTTCTTCCTAGGTCCTAAATAACTGCTGGCAGCTCCAACCTATGCTCCCAGAGCTCCATGCTCAGTTCTTCTTTCTAGATCTTTCCAAACAATCAAAGTACACCACACCCTGCAGCGGAGTTAAGCGAATTTCATTTCGTGGCCCGGGAGGCGAAGCGAGTTCCCTTCTCCTGCGCCTCTGTGGAACTTGGAATTTCTTGGTGCCCAGTCCTGAGCTGCAGGGGTGTTACCTGCTTGTTTGACATGCAGAGACGTCACCTGCTTTCCTCTGCAAAGGGAGACCGGCCTGGCCAGGGCACAGTGGACACGGCGATGGGCAATCTAGGAGTGACAGAGGCCATGGGTGTCTGTGACAAAAGGAGAGTATCCATTGATAAGTGGGTAAGGACAGGAACTGTGGGTGCCCAGGAGCCAGAAGCCAAGATTTGGCCTTATCCTTGCCACAGGGAAATCAGTCACAGAGGGATGAAAGCAGCGGCATGGGTTGGAGCTCTAGAGTCACAGAGCCCCGTGGGTAAATTCATGGGCTTGTTGTCAGACAGACAGAGGTGGAGTCTCGGCTTGGCTGTAGGTTGGTGATGGTGCAGGGCGAGTTACCCGGCCTTTCACTTCACTCGTTTATGGAAGGTGGATGTTATATCTACTTCGTAGGGCCACTGTGAGGACTAAATGCAGTCACGCGTAGCAAATATTCACCATGGTCCCTCGTCTCAACCACTCGCCAGGGTAGGCTGTGCTTGGTTTTCACTAAGTAACCCGCAGGATCTCGACCGCGCCCCAGCTGGTTGACCTACCTAGCATTTTGCTCCAGCTCCCCCTTCAGGAATTGGATTCTCTCCTCATACCCAAGGTTAGTTTTTAGGAGGAGACGGCTGATCTAAAGATAGCGGGTCAAAGAGGATCGTCCGGAGGAAGATGGAGGGAAGTGTCATCGTGCGAGACTTTTCTTTGACAGTGTCACAGAACATGACAGGCTGCTCCCTGGGGAGAGAGCAGCCCCAGGCCAGGGCAGAAGGTGACCCTGAGGTTGAGTTTCTCTGCATCCTGACTTCATCTGGCTCGCTTGAGAGATGAAGGGAAAGAAAGAAGGGATGTGGAGAGTGCAGGAGACGAAAAGGAGAGGCAGGAGAAAAGTGGGGAGGAGGACGAGCACAGCCTCTCTTGTCTCAAGGATAATTACATGTGCAGCCACTTGCCCATGAGACTCCGGGCTGGAACAACTGCAGTAATTACAGGACAGGCCTCAGAGGGCTTTGGCATGGCTCTGGTCTCTGAGCAGAATGTGGGCCGGACAGCGGCGGCTCTCACTGGCCCCACCTGCCAGGCCCTGCAGTTTCTGTGTCCTCCACCCCGGAGCCTGTTGGTCACCAAGAGGCCTCAGCAGGACAGTGTGGCCGAGAGCAGAGCGCGCCCATGGGCTGCACGCTGAAAGCCTTCAGGCAGAGGCTGCTCTTGGCAAGAGCACGGCCCTCCCTCACTTTGTCCCCAACAAGGGATTTCCCACACTAAAGAATTAACCGTCTTCCAGCCTGATTCTGATTTTCGCAACCAGATAAGGCCATGTGCCTTCTTTTTCAGTATTTGCTGTTCCTAAGCGAGGCAGTTTTCTGTCATCTAATGAAGAATCCAATGATAATGTTGCCGTTTGTTCAGTCTTTAACCATGTCCCTATGCCTGTGCCAGGTACTAGAAGAGCGAATGGCGTATTTCGGCGCCTTGCACCCAGCCATCTGAACCCCGGAAGGTCCTTCTGCAATTACAGGTGGCTGTTGGCAGAATCCCCCCATCCCATATCCTCCCCCCTCTCCAGATCTCACACCATGCTGTTTTAAGGCTAGCATGAGAAACAACAGAATCTTTGTGTTTTTTTTTTTTAAGGCGCTCACCAGATTAGTTTAGGCCCTTTCAGGATAATTTCCCTTAAATCAAGGCTTAAAAGTCAACTAGTTAGGGGCATTCACATCTACCAAGAGTTCCTCTGGCATGTCAACATTGCTGTTGTTACAGCTGTCATTCATTTAAAAGGAGGGCTGGTTATCATGTACATTGTGCGGTTTTGGGAGGAGGTGGAAGGAATCCCACAGCCACATAAGAATTCCACCTCTTTGGTTATTTGGTCTCAGGCAAATTGACTAATTCTTCTAACGTTTAGTTTCCTTACCTGGAAACAGGCAGCACAACTAGTCTTGTACAGTTATTACAAAGACTGAGTGACAGATAGTAAAAGCAAAACGCCTGAGATGGGCTAACTTTATCAAGAAACATGTTTATGTAGCTCTGGGTCTTCGGGCTAGAAGTTCAAGATCAGACCGCCTAGTAGGTCCAGGCTCTGTCGTGTGCTGACAGTCTAACTTAGACAGTCCCGTGGTAGAAATGTATGGAAGCAAGTTCTCGCGAAATAGGAAACCCGAGATCTAGTCAGTGTGCAGGCGCAGGCAGGGGATGACAGCAAGTCGTCATCCCAAGAACTCACTCAAGGCCCGGGGAGAGGCTTCCTGAGACCCTTCTGAGGGTAGCTCCCGCAATGACCTAAGAACTTGTAAATCCCACCTTTTAAAGGTCCACCACCACTCCGTTGCAACACTAAACGCCCAGCCCCCAGCCAACACACAAAGCCTTGGAGAATGCACAGGGCGTATCCAAACCATAGGACAAGTGCATGACAATTTTCTATGTATTCCTCCTTTTGTGGTTCGCCTATCCTGCAGTCTCTGTGATCTGAAATTGCATAGGAAACCGTTCGACATGGCCAAGATTAGACCAAAGAGTACAGCCGATTCTCACCGTTCGTACTAGTTGGCATGTTCTGTACAGGTACTGGAGACGCGGCATTAGTGAATAGCAGAGCATCGCTCTGTGACATCTTCATCAGCTGGCCAGTACGTGACAGTGGCCTATTTGTGTTTCTGATTAAAGAGACCTTATTTAACACACACCGTATTCAGGAGCTTAGAGCTCATGGTAACAACACCGTTCTCAGGCCTAAACCAAGCTCATCCACACATGTTTTTTCACATGGCGCATCTCCAGCTTTTCCTATTTTGGAACAGTAGGTAGTGTTTAGCCCTAGGCTTAGGAGTTTGTTTTAGACAGGAAAATCACCAATAATAGACACAAAAATGAAAATACAGCACTAAATAGACCTCAAAAAGGACACCTGTTCTCATCTTGAGGATTAAAGCAAGAATATCACCTCTTTGATGGATGTTAGGTAGGAGTACGCAATCAGATCACTCAAAGCCATAAATATATAAAAATACATGTGCAAATAACATGTTTGATTGATTGATTGATAGAGAGCTAGAGCCAGGGTCAGAAGCAAAATCTGTTTACCCTTGCTGGGCCTTGCAGAGACTCATCATTCCTTCAGTGCACTTTGCAGCTTTCCTACATGCCCTTAAAAAGGGAAATTGAGTCACTACTGGTTTAAAAAAACACAACCGTGTCTGCTGGTTGCTCAGTTCTGAGAGATCGAGTGTACCAAGGGAAGCGTTTGAAGACAGAGTGTCAGTGCCCAGCCTCATTATAGACCCAGATTCCTGCCCAAGATAATTTGGCTTCAACTTCCCAGCAACACCCTTGTGGATGACGTCACGGGCCCCCTGCTGCCCAGAGTGGCGAGACCCTCTCAGCAGCCGTGGTAGTTAGCAGCATGCTAACAGCAGTGCTAGAGCTGGCTAGCATGTCAGACAAGACGCTTTTTTTTTTTCTTCTTCCACCTGTGGGGAAGGCTTGCAACTGACCCGGGCTGTTGCCTGAGGCCTTGGGATTCGCTGGGAATGTACCGGAAGGCCTGTCGGCTTGCTCTGACGTGGAGGCTTTGCCATGAGCCATCTCCTGCCCTCGCCGCCTTTCTTCTCTTCCTTCTCTCTTCTGCTCCTCGAGCAGCTTCCCAGAACCCCAGTCTTCATGTCTCCTGTCAGTGGCATTGGAACCGGTCCCTCTTCTTACCTTGGTCATTGAAACAGGGACATGGCATCTGGGTGCTGGGTCGTAGCTGGAGGACCACAACTAGGGCTGGGGTTGCAATGTTGGGGCCAGAGTGCTGGGATGGTTTTCCAGGGGCAAGTGGGCTCCCTCTTGCCCCCCCTACCGCCCCATCCACTTTTGCTACACAAAGTGAAAAACAGAAAACAATGATCTGTTTGACAGTTTGGCTGTCTTCGGGTACCGAGCCTGCCATCTGTGGGGCGTCTTCCTGTATAATCCCTTTGCGGAACAGTGATTTGCGGGGCCCTGTGTGTGCAGCTGATACAGCAGGGTGGCATCTCTAGTGAGGGAGCTGGGCTGCTCATTTGCCTTCACTGAAAAATTAAACAGCCAAGCAAATTCTGTATTTAGGAACTGCACTTAGATGCAGGTGTGCGCGGGCAGGCATCAGCCAATCCAGCTGGCAGGGCTGCCTCTCTCCGCAGTGATATATTGAATTTAATAATGGAGATATAGGAAATTCAGAGTGATTTAGGGGCTTTGTGTAAAATTTATATGTGAAATTCTTGGAAGTGGATGAAGAATGCCTCCCCAGTACTCTTTAATTTTGAAGTCAAAGACTCAAGCATCGACAAAAAGCAAAAATGAATTACATGTGGATTTAATCCAAGATTTTCTGTGCCTTGTACCTTATAATAAGGACTGTTTTCATTTCATACCCACTCAGCAAATACGATCTGTGGGGGCCAAAGTGGGCTCCCGAACGTCTGCATTTAGCAGAGTCTAGCTGAGCGCTTTCCTTGACCCGCACCGTGCTTTTGCTGTCAATTGAAGATAAATATTCCATATATTAGAGGGTCGGGCCTGAAAGAGCTCACCGTTTATCAAGAGACATCAAGCAACTGAGCCAAGGAAATGATGCTGTCATCCTAGAAACAGCCCCAACACTCATGGGGTTTATGGCTTTGAGGAAGGTCAGACATAAACCTGCGACCATTAAAAAAATAACTGTTCCTAAGAAAAGGAATGCAGTTGACAACAGAAACCTACAGGCAGTAGTGGCTGCACATGACTTTAAAAGATCGTTATTAGCTGGTGGCAATCCATGGGACTTTCTTCTCCAGGTAGATTGGGAGTCAGATATTCAAGGGTCAATAACTATTGTCTTTTTACTTCCTAACAAAAACTACAAATGGAGGTGAGTGGAAGGAGGCAATGGCAACAGACAGAGAAAGGCTTTTCTGGGATCAGAATGCATCTCTTCAGGCCTCACTGTGCCCTGCCAGCCCACCTTGTCTGGGTCCCTCCTCTGTGCCAAGGGCTCTGACACCCAGGGCCTGTGTTGCTGAGTTCAGAGCAGGTGACACGTAGGCAGACAGTATGAGATAAGAACTTTAGGAGGAGGAGGCGATGGGTGCTGGTTAACTTGAAAGAGGGCGTGGCTGTGTGCGAAGGCACCCAGAGGGCGTGGGGGAGGAGCCACGGAGCACACATGCGCTATCCCTAAGCTGCTTATCACCAAGGCAGAAGCTGGTGGGGCCATCGAAATGGATCTACAGACCCCAGGGATAGGTAGCAGCAAGGTGGCTCCCTTATCAAAAAAAAAAAGCAGATTGCTAGGTAGAAGGAGTCCCACTATGATATTGGGATGGAGGAACTGATGTAAAAATGGTGTTGGTTGCTGAAGACATCAGAGGATGGCAGGGGTGGCTCTCTAAAAGGCTACTACTGCTTTGGGGATTACTAAGTGACAGTATTTAACTGCCGATTGTATATGTGAGCTGACTTAAGGTGTGTGCTCAAACTGGAGATGTCTTAGTCAAAGCCTCACCATTGTTGTAAAGCTGTTTTCTTGAAAGATACAAGGAGTTAGAAAGGGGACCTGTCAACGCTTCTGTCCTTTGGAAGAGATTCCCAAATGACTCAGAGACTCGAACTCTGTCACGGACGGCTATCTCGCAGGTGGTTTTCGGCTGTCGTATGTTAGACCTGACTGAGCTCTAAAGCCAGGGAAATATAATTATATAATTATATTAAGCTATATTTGTGCATGGTCATTTGTAGGCTACATACACTTTGCCAAGTTACCAAACCCAATAGCACTGGAGCACTGGAGCCCAATTAGAGATGCATTTCAAGGATCAGAATCCTCAATCTGTCCTTCCCTGATGTTGAATAACATATTTAACCCAGTTGTGTCTCCCCTTTTACCATGTATCAAGGATGCTAGTGTCTACATTTAGCCTACTGTAAGGTCTAAATGGGATAGACATGTTGAATAGGCTTTATTATTATCTTTGTTTTGCAGAACCAGGGATTGAACTCAGGCCCTTGTGCTTGCCAGGCATAGTGCTTATTCTACTGAGCTATCTCCCCTGTCCCTGACTATGCTTTAAATGCTGTCTGTGTGAAGGCAAGTTCTTGGTAGTTCTTAGTCAAGGCCAATCAGCTAATCCACCTGTGCCAGGTCTCATAGTCAGGGTTCATAGAGTCCACGAGGAAGGGACATTGAAGTCCCTTGGCCCCATGTCTAACAGAGAGCAAATACTCAAGAAATTAACAGTTGCTGTGGTCAGTGTGACCACTGTCATCTTCTGCTTCAGCTTTGTGTTTCCCAGGTCCTTGGCAGAGCGGGGTTCCAGCGAAAGCACTGATGCCACTGCCACTGAGCCCCTGCTGCGTGTGTGGCTAGAGGCTAGCAGGAGTGTCCAGCCCCGTGGCCCGCAGGTCCCTGGACCTCTTTTTTTTTTTTTTTAATGTTATGTTAACAAATATCAAAAAGGAACTTTCCTTACTGAGCGCATTCACTACATTATATGTTGTAGGTGCTGCCCCGAGGTAACGACCTCGCCCTCACTCAGAGTGGGGGAGGCAAGCCAAAGGTGTGAATGCTTCTTCCAGGGTCCGGAAAGGTGTGGGTTTTCACCTGCCCTTGAAGAGAGGCAGGGAGTCTAATTAGGGAGATACAACCAACTGGACAGGGAGCTGCTGCCACACAGGACAGTCTGTGGTAGATTCCATGGGCTACGGGTCAGGGTTCGTCAGCAGGCTCTCACTAAAGCAGCAGGAAGTCAGGGGAGGAGGCCATGCCTTGAGCTGGGCTTCAGGAGAGCGGGTGGAGAACCTGCGGGCGAGTGTGCAGCCGTGTCCCCTACCAGACCACGTGCACAGGTGTTCTTGACTGGGCCAGGCGCGGCCTCCGTCCCTCCTCTTCAGCACTTTACGTCGCTTCTCATCAGCCTGGCTCCCAGACTCTTAACAGGCCGCCTGCCAGGGAAGGGACCACAGACGTGGACCCCATGTCCTCGTACACCCCGGGACGCTTGGGATCACACCCGTTGTAAGAATTCTGTACTCTGCTCTGTTTATTTTGACAGCACTGGCGAAGAGGGCATGCGGATGAGGAGCCGAATACCAATGCCTCCTTCTCGGAAGGACCCTTCAGCTAATCCCTAGTGCCCCCTCCACTGGCTTTGGCAGGGCTGGAGAGGGACTCTTCACCTTTCCCTCATGAAAGGGCAGAGAGAAGTAAGAATTCTCCCCACCAGTCAGTAAGCCAGGGACCCTGGTTCTCTCCATTGTATAGTCTGGCAAGAAGGGCTACAGGGGTGATGGTGGGCAGATGGTGGGCCGTGGCTGTACCTGCTCAGCTGCCTTTTGCCAAGTCACCAGGGTGTCTGTCTTCAGCAGTTGGTACCATCTTTAAATTTGGGAAGACTTGAGGCCTCTTTGCCTCAGCTTTGCATGCCAGTTTCCAGTGCCGGGATAGCAGGAATGTTCCGCCCCACACCCAGTAATGCCCAGTGCCTGGCCCTGGACCCATGTTTTCTCAGTGGCTGCCACGGGCAGGCCTGCGACAATCTTTCCCTCTTTGCTTTACTTTCAAGGTAGTTAAGAACATTTGCTTGTCCCCACATTGCATGATACACGCAGTCCGGGGCCTATGGTCCTCTCTGCCCTGTGTCCTTTTCCCTCCGAGGGTCTGGAAGCCAGAGTTGTGATGCACTCATTCCACAGAGGCTGACTGAGGCCTACTCAATGCTTAGCACCCTGCAGTCATCACAGGGCCCACCTTTTCTGAGCTCTGTGTCAAGGTGTGTCATTTTAGGTACAGAGAAAAAGGAAAGAGATGGCTATGGTATCCAGAGCCCCAGCTTTTCACCTTCCAAGAGCCCAGTGTTGGCAACAGAGGAAGACCTTTGAATGGAATTCAGTGTGCTTGGCCAAGATGGCTGGTGCTGTGGGCCACGCTGTGAGCTCAGAGCAGGAAGAAAGCGCTGGCCGGAAGGATCCTCCACCTCTGAGGGCTCCACAGGCTGTGGAGAGCATGCCTCGTGGCTTGCTCATTCTTCTTCTTTTTAAATGTATTTAGTACAGAGTCTACAGGGTCTCACTACACAGATCAGACTCCTAGTGATTCTCCAGTTTTCAGCCTCCCAAGTGCTGGCATTACAGGCCCACACCACTGTGCCCAGTCTCAATTGGATCTCAGCGTGCCTCAGGGGCAGGGCCGGCACAGCATGCCAAGGATCGAACCCAGGCTGCTGCGCTCTGCCTAAGCAGGTGCTTTAGTCCGCTGAGCTGTCTGGTGGCCCTCAGTCATTCTTTCCTTTGGCCAACAGAGCTCTTGGAGACTCTCCTATATACCAGGCACTCCTGTAGGCGCCGAAGGCTCTCCCGTGAGCAGAACAGGTCAAGCCCCCACTCCTTGAGCGTATATTCCAGCAACTGAAAGCCTCCTGCCCGGTGGACGTTCTTAAAGTGAGGACCTCCTAGGTGTTTCCCACCGTCCCCACTGGGTCATGCAGACCATCACCACACCATGCTAGCTCCCCACCTGTGCAAGGTTGGGGCTGTGGCAGGATGAGCAGGGCCGCCTCCTCCCCACTGCCTTCCTTCTGTCCAAAACAAGATCTCAGGGAACACCTGCCACTGTGCTCCCTTTCTGAGGAGTGATAGGGAAGATGCATAGTAGAGGGGCTTGAGAGGAGCGATGGTGGAGACACCGAGAACGTGAATTTGCCTGCCACAGAAAAGCAGAAGCCGTGCTGAAGGGGCAGCCGTGGCTGAGCCACCATCTGCCCTGCTCAGGGGTGGAGCCCAGCATTCCGCCCCCAAGGCGGTCCGATTATCACCAGCTCCCAAATCAGACACGCTGGCAGGGTAGCTTATTTTGTTTGTTTTGCATTGGGAGTGTCCATCATTTTATTTAGCATATAACCTTGATAAAGGATAGAAACACAGAGTTTATATTAATTTATCCAACTCTAGGCAGGTGGTAAAAATAAACATCTTTGTGTTTTCAGAACAGAAGTCCTTGATACTGACTATGTCAATAACTGCAAAGCTGAATTTCCACAAATTATGAAGTTTGCTCATTTTATAAATTAGCTTACTTCTGGAGTCCATGTAGGTAGCCAGCTCTTCCAGTATTTTAAAACTATGATATGGTTTGTAAAAACTTGGTATACAAACAACCATTTTTTTGGTTCTCAGCTGGACTTTAGAACAAACTATGAAGTGAAGGAAGCCTGGATTCCCACTCGCTCTCTGGCTGCGGCAAGGTGTCTTATGCCGTACACTGCCTGGTCCTCCTGTACTTCATGCAGATGTTCCAGAAACTGCTGGCTTCCTTCCTTCGAGAAACGCAGGCTGGGTCTTGGATATAGCACTGATTCCTTCATTTCTTCACTCAAGACATTTTCATTGAGTATCTTCTCTGTGCCAAGCACTATGAACAATAGCAAGGATGTTTTGTGAATATCCTCTTTCCAGATGATAACTGTGAGATCATCTTAGAGCAGCAATCTCACTTTGTTGGGGTGAGGCGCCTCTAATCCCAGCAATCTGGAAGCCCCAAGCAGGAAGATCAGACGTTCAAGTTATTCCTAGGCACTGTAGCCATTCAGAGAGACTTTGTCTCAAAATAAAAAATCATAAGAGATGAGGACATAGTTCAGTGTAAAAGCCCAGCCTTTCCAAAAACAATAATAATCCCAATAATAATTCCACATTAATAGTCTAGGCTGCTATTCAGCTTTCATTCTCACAGAAGAGTAAAGCCAACAAGTAGCTAAAAGAATTAAGCAGTTTTAGGCAGGTGCTCTGAACCTGTGTTGGTAGGAATGCCGCAAAGCCTTTTCTGAAGCACTGATTTTAAAGGCTGAACCAACAAAGAAAATGCCAGAGAGCTGGAAAGAGCAATGTTTTCCAAGGTGATACCAGCTGGTGTGTTCAGAACCTGGAGAACAGTTAGCAAGGCAAGGCAAGCAGAAGCCACGTGCCTCACTAGCACTACTCTAACAAAGCATCAGAATAGCTGGCTTCCAAGAAATCGTTCTGAAGGTTCGGACATTGGATCCCTGGGGCTCTGTGGGACCTGGGCTCTGTAACCTGCACAGGAATCCTTGCCTTTGTATTCTTAGCTTCTCCTGGGTTTCTGGCCACCTTTGGCATTCCTGGGCTTGCAAAGGTATAACTCATGTCTTTCCTTTTGTCATCTGGGTGCATGGTCTATATACCTGACTTCGCCTTCTTCTTAGCCCAGTCATCGTGCATTAGAGACCCACCCTAGTCCATGGTGACCTCATCTTAGTTACATGTGCAGTAACTCTCCTTGCAAGTAAGGTTCCATTTCAAGATTTTAAGGGTTGGCACTTCAACCTGTGAATTTTAGTGAGTTATATGCAGCCCGTAGTACCATGGCAAGGTGTTTGTATGGCAGGTAGGTCCCGGCTGTCCAAAGCACGGAGGTGGCCAGTGTAGTCTCTAAAGGCTGCTGTGTGAGATGGGCTTGGGGCACTGAGGATGGAAGTTGGTGGGTGCAAGACCCTCAAGGCTGGCACAGGTGAGGTGGAGATGGCAGGGCGAAGGCAGTGGCAGTAGAGGTGGGAAAGTGGGCACAGTTCATGGGTGCAGTGGGCGAAGGAAAGGCAGACCCTGGCTGGTACTGAGGCCTTTACTTTAATCATTAGGGGCTGATGATACCATTTATTTTCTTGGGGGAAACCTAGAGAGGATCAGGTTTGGGACTGGGAGTGGTACAGATGAGGAAGGAACAAAAAAAGGCAGT
Source organism: Capromys pilorides (assembly GCA_004027915.1). Lineage (NCBI taxonomy): Eukaryota > Metazoa > Chordata > Mammalia > Rodentia > Capromyidae > Capromys > Capromys pilorides. The sequence goes on from PVKN010001372.1 coordinate 46,662, forward strand.
GATGAAAATTAGGGATACTTGCCCAACACTACGATCTTGCTTTTATCAGAAACATAATGATTTTTTAAATATTTGGTTGTTGCAGGGTCTCACTACACCACTGGGACTCTTAGTGATCCTTCTGTTTTCAGCCTCCCCAGTGCTGGGATTACAGTCATTTGCCACCATACCTGGACTCTGACCCACTCAGCCTGCCCTGGGGGTGGGGATGGCAGGGCATGTGGTGCCAGGAATCGAACCTTGGTCCCTGCACTTGCCTAAGCTTGCCTAAGCAGGTACTGAGTCCTCTGAGCTATCTTGCCAACCCCAGAAACAGAATAATTTTTTAAAAAAATTTCTTTGCACCAGGCACTAGAAGATTCTAGTTGAAACTCTGGTGCGAAGACATCCCTGGGAAAGGAAACAGAGTCATCAGAATGCCTCCCCCAAAGTAGCCACTGCATGGTAGAGAAGACAAAGTAGTACTTGGGCTGTCAGAGAATGTGCTGAGGACAGACAGAAGAATGAAGTCCAGGGCAGAAGGTGCCGGCGTCATGGTTTTCCATTGGCCTGCTGTGAGTGAGAGCTGAATTTACCTAGCTCAGTGGCCAGGCGGTACCACGAGTTGCCCAAGGTGCTGGCACAAGGGGATTAGCAAGTATCCGGCTCCCTCCTCCACCAGTGGCAGCTGGAAGAGAGAAAGGTGGGGGGAGCCTGAAGGACATGAAGGGTGTGGAGAAGAGCACAGAAGCTGAGGCCAGGCTTGCAGGGGGCCTTTGCTGAGATACTTGAGACCCATTCCCTGAGCTTGGCCCGCCATCGCCGTAGCTTTCCCTGGACTCCATTACTGTCAATACCCCAGCTTCTACACATTCTTGGCAATAGCTCCCCCAAGTCCCAGAATTTTGTTTCTAGAGCCGACCTGTCATCTCCATACTCTCTTCAGCCTGTATCTTTGTGGCCCTTTTTGCTTCAAATTCTTTGTTTTTTTTTTTTTTTTTTTTTTATCATTTGTGTATTTGGTATAGGGTCTCACTGCAGAGATCAGACTTGTGATCATCCTCCTGTTTTTAGCCTCCCCAGTGCTGGGATGACAGGCATGCACCACCATGCCCAGACTCTGTTGCCAGTTCAGCGCACCCCAGGGGTAGGGCTCAAGTAGCATGAGGACTGGGGATCGAACCCTGGTCCCTGCACTTGCCAAAGCAGGCACTTAGTCCACTGAGCTAACTCGCTGGCCCTTTTGCTTGCATTTGTGTCAGACCAGCTAAATTGGATTTGATAAGCGTTCTGGGCAGCTTTCTGGCTTTAGTGACAAGTGTAGATGAGCCCAGGGGTCTCTTGCACAGCGTTTGATGTTATTCATGCATAGGCTTTGTTCTCCTCAGCCTCACTGTACCCTGTCGTGAATTGGATATGTCACCCAAGAATGTGGCAGAGGTGGCTGGAGGGCCTGCCATCTTTGGACGGATCACCTTGGAGTCTGGTGTCTGGACCACTGGTCCTGTCTGCTGACTTGAGGTTATTCTGTGTCACCTGGAAACACACTAGCGCACCCTTTATATTCTGTTTTATTATCTTTCTTCTCTTTGCCTGCTTCTCATCACCAAGGCCTCGTCTTTCTTTTACCTCAAACAAGTGAGAAAAACTATGGTGTTACGGTGTGTGTCTGGTTGTCCCCGCAAAGCCTCGTGCAGCCACTGGAGTGGCTTCTAGAGTCTGTAATGAATTCATGATCCAGTGCAGGGATTGGGAGTGTGAGTGCTGCACCCGCCCTGGGCTGAGGGCCCGAGTACACTGGAAGGAGGGAGAGAGGCCTGCGAGCAGCCTCAGCTGCTGCTCCTGTCTTTGCTCTTTGCTGTTTTCCGCCACCATGAACAGCTGCCCTCTGCCATGTGCTGCTCTACCTTGGAGCCAGCTTAGTATGGACTGAAATCTCCACTAACTATGAGCTACATAAACCTTTCCTTTTGGGTGTCAGGTATTTTGTCCCAGCAATGAGAGAAAAGTAACTGAAATTGGTTTTATGGCCATGCCGCCATGGAGGGAAGCTCCCTTTCCCTTGGTGTAACTTCACAAAAGGCATCTGTTTGGTTTTAGAGATTAGAGGAGGAGGATGTCTGGAAGAAGGGAAGGCTTTCTCAGTAGTTGTGCTTTTGGTTTTATTTCTGCTCTTCGTTTTCTTTTCTTTTTTTTTTTTTTTTTTTTTTTTGGTGGAACCAGGGATCAAACCCAGGACCTTAAGCTTGCCAGGCATATACTTATTCCACTGAGCTATATCCCCAGCCTCCTTTGTTTTCAAGTGTGGAGCCTGGTAGTATATCAGAACAGGAAGACAGCCGTTGGTGATGAGCGGAGAGGCCAAGGATATGCCGCAGGCAGGTAGCAGAGAGATGGCGTGGTGGCTGCGTCCACAAAATAAATATCAAGATTTTGTTCTGTCAGGCAGCGAGTGTCCACGTGAAGGGGAGGGCTGCAGTGACCCGAGCTCCAGTCCTCGCCCAGCTCCTGCCCACGTCCCTGGGGGCTGACAACCAGGACGTGAAGGACCAAACCTCTCTGATTTATCTAGATGTCTACCCTTCCGTTAACGCCCAGTTGCCAGGAGCATCCCTCAGAAGGCTGCTGTGAAAGGCAACTGGGGCATGGGACAAAGGCTTTTCCTGTCTCCTCCGTATGTGCTTTCTGAGCTACTTAGAGCTGCAGGTCTCCAGTTGGGGCAGCCAAAGCACTGTTTGTTTGTTCCCATTGCGCACGTGCACACACACACACACACACACACACACACACACACACACACACAATGACTTTTCTGTGACTGAAATCTGAACACCTCAATTCTGGTCCCAGCTTGGCCCTGCATTGGTTCCCTGGGTGCCTGGCAGACAGGTTTCTTCAGCTGTAGAATGAGTCGGTTGTGGCACTTTTTTTTTTTTTTTTTTTTTTTTTTAAATAGCTCTAGCATGCTAGGGTTCTTTCTTACTCCTAAGCCAGAAGACTGTCGGCAGTGTCGGGGGTCAGGCCCCCAGCGCTGGGGGGAGGGGGCGGGGCGGGGCGCGCATAGCGCTTCCTGGCTCTGCTGTGCTTCGCTGCTGAAGGTTTGCGTTTCTGAGTGTGGTTTTCCTTCTCTCCTTCTGCCAGAAACAAGAAGTGATCACCAAAAGGGAAACTCAGCGACCCCAAGGAAGCTCAGGCTTTCCGTTTTTGAAAAAAACCTTGCTTATTTATTTATTTAATTTGGCACAAGGTCTCGCGGTGCAGCCGAGACTCGTAGTGATCTTCCTGTCTCAGCCTCTCCAGTGCTGGGATTACAGGCGTGCGTCACCGCGCCTGGTTTTAGTGACTGGCACAGTACGCCCAGGGTTCCAGGGCTGACGTACTGGGGAATTGAACTGGAGTCACTGGCACCTGCCAGGCAGGCACTTAGACTGCTGAGCCATCTCCCAGCCCCCAGCCTTCCATTTTTAACTCATTACAACCAGACAGATGCCACGGGTCTGACTTGAGTTCTACCGTGAGCTACCTGTGTAACTGTGGTGTGGCCTGCTCTGGTCTGCAGTGTGAGGGATTTGAAATCACCTACATGGAGCCTTCCTCTGGTTGATGAATTAAAAATGGAAGAATTAGGAGGAAACTGGTCATGGCGTGTGCGCCTCCGCTTCTCCCTGAGTGCTGTCTTCTGAAAGGTGGCCGGGTGGCCGGGCCCACGCCAGGAGCCTGGAGGTCTCAGCCTCTGAGCGGATTCCCAGAGCCCAGCACGGGCCACGATCTTCTGACTTCCCATATCCTCTGCATGGGTTCATCTCTGTTGGGGCTAATGAGCCCCATCTGCGTAGCACCTACTGCGCACTACAAACGCTGTTGTTTTGGTGTGTTGTCACTGCTGATTCAACAGACTCATAGGTTGAACAGTCTCCTTTAGGGCTGACGAACTCCATTTATCCGGTACCTATTATATACTATTATATGCTCCCAAAGCTATCTTTTACTGGATTAAAAGAAGCCAGTGGAAAAGCCAGCCCATAGGTCGGATGATCTACCCTGGGCCTCCACGGTGAGTGCAAGCTGGAGTCCTACCTGAGCCCCATCGGCCTCCAGCGCCTCCTCTGAGCCTCTGCGCTCTGCCATCTCCACCTCCCACCCCACTTCCGCGTGTCTCTGTGTCCCCACTACCTTTCATCCCTCAGTCCTCTGTGGTCCTGTCTCTCCTCTGAGCTCATCCCAGCTCCTCTGCTGCATCGGAGCCTGTTGATGACCTGCGTCCTGCCGAGTCCTGCGCCAGGTACTCCAACATGGAGCGTCCTCTGGACTTCTTCCATTTTGCATCTGTCTGTTTCACTGGTAGCTTTTTCTCCTTCCCGACCTGTAAACACTGGCACCACAGGGCTTGAGGGCCCCGCTTCAGCCTCCCGATTCCCTGCTATAAAGTCTCCTTGATCCGTTTCACCCACTGTGATTTTGACAAGACCCAAATCTACCTCTTCAACCGTAGATCTGTCCAGTTGCCTGCTGGACCTGCCTATCTGAAAGCTACACAGTGTTTCTAGCTCAGCAGAGCCAGCTGTCTTTCTCATAAAACTCATTTTAGTTCCCATAAAACTGGAGCTGGTTACCTGGGATTCATTCAGAGCATTCTTCCCTTGCCTTACATCTAACCCAACCTGACGTCCTTCCTCCTCACAGTTTTCTCAGACGTGTGCCACATCCATCCTCTTTTTATCTAGATACCTGTCACCACCCTATGCCAGGGCCTGCTATCCCTTGTTTTATGTCCCAGCGCTTCCCAAGGCCTCTGTGCCTGTGGCACTCACTCCCCTTCAGATCTCCCTTCGCGTGACACCGCACTAAGCGGTGTTCCTGGAACTCTGCAGGGGCTCCTGTTGCCAACAGCACACACAGCCATCCTGGAAAACAGCGTCCTGTGTGACCTGGGCTGCGCTCCTCGCATCTCCCGGCTCCTCCCCTCTGCCTTATCAGCGTACCACAGCCTCTGGCTCACCAACTACAGCCCGTTTCTTGACTTTGTGCCTTTATGTTATTCCTCTTTTTAATTGTCTCGACTGCCTCTGTCCTTTTTCTTTCAAGAAACTCCCAATCTGTAGACACACACACACACACACACACACACACACACACACACACACATTCTCCACACGACCAAGGCATTGCGTTAGGTAGTCTTTCTTGATCTTTCTGAAAGTATTTTGCTTAGGTTTCTGTCTTTCCCACTAGTGTCACTATGTCACTGTCTACACATCTGTCATTCATTCAGCTCTAGTGCTTGACCTGGTACCGGGGACACAGCGGGCCCCACGTAAATGCTTAGAGGAGAAGTGCATGTAAGTTCGGGGAAGGTGTTCATTTTACCCACCCAGAAGGGTTCTCCTTTTGCTTGGTCCTCCTCCATCCTTACTTGTCTCGTTGTGATCAACCAAAATACTTAAGAAAACTTGACCAAACGGGTCTTGGAAGCCATCCTAGAGACAAGGAGAGTTGAAAGCAAACCAGGCATCAGAAAAGATGCCACCGTGTTGAAGTCTATGCAGATAACACTGCTGGATCTGATGGCCTCTGATGCATGTATGCACAACAGCTGCTGGCAGATGCCGTTTTCAAGGTGAGCTTAGCCAACAGTGATAACAGGACCTAGCTGTTGTATGTTGTGGTTACTCCTTATCAAACACTGAAGTGAGTTACCTAGTTGATATTGATTGCTTAGTCATCAAAACAACCCAATGCCAGAAATGTCTTTCCTCTCCCATTTTGCAGATGAAGAAACTGAGATGTAGCTTGCCTGAGGAAATATAGCCAGTAAGTGGCACACAATATTGAAAGGTTTAGGCAGCCATTCTTGGGCTGTGTTCTTGTGTTCAGTTATCTTCACTTCAGTTAGGACCAGATCAAAGCCAGAGGAGGATGACATCTAGGAGAAGGAAAAACTGATACCCCTGAGCACAACTGTGTGTCAAGAACTATGTTCAGGGTGTGATAAAAATGTCTCCTTTCCATTACAATGGCTTAGCAGAACGGAGCTCAGAGCAGGCAGCTGAGCTATCTGGGAGTGCGAGTGAGTGGCAGAGCCAGGGCTGGGGTACAGGTCGATAGGAAGGACAAACAGGAGCAGGACAGGGGACTTACTGCCTCACTCCAGGAAATATGGCTCTGAGTAGGAGCTCTGGAGATGGTGCATAAGTGACTTGGGGTAGACTGCATGGGTGGCGATAAGGTGTAAGCCATGGGGCCTCTACTCTCACGGGTGTAACACAGTAAAGGTGTATTTCTTGTTCGCAAAAATTCAAAGCCCAGTGTAGGACTTGTTGCCCTTTCTCATTTCATGATGACTTCAGCTGGAGTGGACAGGCTCAGCATGGAAGTGGGGGGAGAGGCAGACAGATGGAGGAGGAGGAGGAGGAGGAAGAGG